>PPJZ02000028.1:0-118691 GCA_003705955.2 Zygosaccharomyces kombuchaensis
AAAAAAAAAAAAAAAAAATTATTGCGGATCCGGTTTCGTTAAATTGGGCCTTAAGGTGGGCAACGCCTTGCAGCAAAAACCGACGAAAAAATTAAAAAAAAAAAAAACTGGGAAAAAAAAAAAAAAAAAAAAAAAAAAAAAAAAAAAAAAAAAAAAAAAAAAAGCGAGATTTGTTTCTTTTTTTTTTCTTGGTGCGGTCTGATTATTACTCGTGTCACCGATCTTGGCGTGTTGAGGACAAAGGACAGTTTGAACATTGAACGCTTCGAACATGGCTAGGGACGAGATGGTGAAGCAAGAAGAGATGACAGGGACGATTGGGACAACAAACGTTGCATCTGTGGTCCCTTCGAGTTCTGCTGCTGCAGCTGCTGCTGCGTTTCCCGCGGGAGCCGCTCCCAGCACTGCCAGCACTGCCAGCTCGGGTACCAACGGGAGCAATGGGCCTTCTCACCCACCATCGCAGAGCACAGTTTTCATCCACAAGCTTTACAATATACTCGAGGATAACGATTTGAAAGATCTGATATGGTGGTCTCCCAGTGGACTGTCTTTTCTTATTCGACCTACGGAAAGGTTCAGCAGAGCGCTCGCCACTTATTTCAAACATACAAACATTGCAAGTTTTGTCAGACAGTTGAACATGTACGGATTTCACAAAGTGTCCAACGACCACGGCAGGGGCTCGTCGGAGTACGAAAATAATAGTGCCAGTACGGACGGACAGGAAGATATCAAAATCTGGAAGTTTAGGCACAGCACGGGTCTCTTCAAGCGTGGCGATGTGGAAGGTTTGAAATATATCAAGAGGCGATCGTCCAGGAATATTGCAAGCTCCAACAGTCGTAAAAATTCTAATCCTAGCGGTCATAATAACAACAACGTAAGCGCCAATAATAACGTCAGTGTTAATAATAATAATAATAGTAGTGGTAACAACAGCAACCAAGTGCAGGAGGATGAACACGAGCAGAGTTGGTACCATCACCAACAACAGCGTGTCATGCTGCCCGAACCAGAACAAATTTTTCTCCCATCTCAAGCTCCACAAGTGCATCAACCAGTGGCGTTTGCGCCCTATCCACAGCAGGCCCCGCAAGGTGCATCAGCGCCTCCGGCGGGGCCCGTAGATCCCTTTATGGAGGCCAAGTATACAGAGGTCTTGCAAAATTACAACACTTTAAAAAATGAGTACAGCTTTTTGCAATATCGTCATGAGGAGGTTTTGGAGCATTTGCGTGGATTGAACTTGGACATGGTCCATTTATTGGAATTACTCGAATTGTTGGTCACTTTGCAAAACGCTGCGGAACAGTCTCCGCAGGAGCTGGCAGGTCTGGAGCAGGAGCTCCTTCGTTTCAAGACAATACTGGTGGGGCGCGTACACCGCAACTCAGATGTGCAAGCCCAACAACAGTTTCAACGGCATAATCGTGAGAGCAGACCCATTTCCAGTTTATCGGTGCCTACTTCTAACTCTAGCGTACCAAGCCTGGTGCAACAGCACGTGTTTGCGGTACCGGCAAGACCTGCATCTGCGATGAACATCGTTGAACATGCACACGGGCCGCCTCCGCCTCCGCCTGCACCTCCACCACCTCAAGTCGTCGATCATTCTGCTGGTCGCCGAATGATGATGATGAATCCGTTCGAGACCACGGGCAACGGTTCTAAACGTAATATGAGCATACTCATGGATCCACTTGCGCCAGCACCAAATGGAATGTTGATATCCGCGTCACCTTCTCACTCTCATCCCTACATGAACCCGTCACCAGTTTCTGGCGCTGCCACTGCCGCTGGCTACAGAGTGCAACAGAAGCCAGGCCCTGAACGCAGCTCTAGGCTTTCCCTGGTGACCACCAAAAGCGCACACCCTGGCGTCAATAGCGATTCCGGCAACGGCATCTTCAGTCAACAACAGATGATCACCATGGGAGCATCAACGGGCCTGGGCGTGGGACCGGGAGCGGGAGCGGGCGCGGGCGCGGGCGCGGGCGCGGGCGCGGCGTCTATCAAAGAGGAACATCCAGCGCCAACGTTAGTGCCTCCAAGGCCACTGTCCGCCGCGAGGGATCAAGGCGACATCGTACGTCCGATTCCAACGCGGTTCGCGGGACCAGGGGATAGAACGCGAGGAAGTAGCGCTGTCTACTCTTTATTAAATGAAGAGAGGCCTACTCCTCCTCCTTTGGAAGACCAGATGACCCCAACAAAGAAAGTTAAGTTATAGAAGCCCTACGCATTGTTTTCCTTCCTTTTCACTGTTCCATTTACCCTCTCCCGATTATTATCGACATCACACATCATTTATCATCATCATCATCGTTATCATCATCATCATAATCATTATTTGTCATTATTTTCGTCACCACCTATAATATCACTTCTTCTGTGTTTGGCGTTGCTACGACAACTCTCCATTGTATCTATCTCGGTATGCCCTTAAGGAACGGATGTTCAAAATCATTTCACCTCTGCATTGATTAATTTTCATTTCGATATTAACGACATCAATATGTAAATATACATTTGTATTGCAAAATTCTACTTCCATGGATGTCCCAATCGGTACCGGTCAGATATAATTCTTCTACCAGTTTGATCTGGGCTAGGACGCTAGCGCCCTTCCAAACAAGCATCGCCGGGTCCATGTCTCGAGGTGGCGACAATACACTTACCGGGGAGGTGTGGTCGAGGTTACCCTGTGAATCGGCCGTCTCGATGTATTTTTGAAATTCCCTCTCGATCACATCCTGAACTTTCTCTTGCAACAACTGTTCGTCCTCCTGCGGTGCGTTCGATTTACCTTCGCCGTTCTTGCCCGCAGCCTTTAGGTCCTTAACTTGCTTGGAAAGCTTTTTGTACAAAGCGGGGAAAGAGTTTTGGCTCAGCAGGCGAGGCTTCCAAATGTTTATACGGTCCGTTAGAATAAAGTCTAAGGCAGGAATCTTAGACCCACCACCACATACCAAGATGTTGGAGTAAAATGAAGGCATTTTAGAAATTTCCAAAAACAAGGATGCATTCGTTATGCTTTGAATCACCGCCTTGTCTAGTGGAGCATAATTTTTCCTGGTGTCCGGTTCGAGACGGCTTTCTGTTTGTGATTCCTCCAACTTCGTCTGGGAATCTAACACTTTGCATAACATCTGGAAATCATCCTCAAGCCCACAGTACAATGATTTATCCAAGCATTCCGCTTGAGACATTGACCGCCAATCATTTAGATTGTCCGTAAAGATATCTCGTGAAGCGGGCAATTGACTCTCTAACTTGGCGTTCGACCCCGCAGGCGCCAATTCAGATCTCAACTGGGCGACAATCTCTGGATAAAACAGCGCTAGAGGTGCCAGCATCACTTCGTCAAATACTTTGAACTCGTATTTCTCTGATAATTGGCCAGGTACGCGTTTGATGAAATTGTAAAGCTGCACTGTTACGTTTGCATCCTGGAATGTAGTGTAGTTCCTCTTAAGCTCTTCCGCCAGTAACCACCCGTGCGCAGACTCAATGTCCCAATTTTGGTACGGGAAGTCGCTTTGTAAAAGGAACAGCGCAAACAATCTCGTAATGTCATCACTGCCATAATCTAGTGTTATAGCACTGTTCTCCAGAACTGTACCTTCATCCACGCATGCAATTCTCGTCTGTGTAGCTCCGATGTTTACGACACAAGTTGATGTGCTGATTCCGGCACCATAACACGTCGCCAGGGATTCTTGAATAATTGCCACCGCTTGGAACTGCATCTCTGTTATCAGATTTCCGATGAATGCCTCCACATGGCTCTTTTCGAATAGATCCGGAATTACTAATACCAATTTGTATTGGGCAAACTGCGATCGTCTCAATTGGAAATGTGGTGACCCCAGAGCATGTTCCAAGAGACCTATCACATCCCCGAGCAAGTCTTGCAACGAGCAATAGTCAAATGAACTTATATTAAATGAACCGCCCTTAACGAATGGGCGCCTTATGACGAAATGTTCTTTGGAGCATCTAAGAGCGTCTTTACCGTAATAACGCTTGTTTGGTGTGGTGATCCAGTTTATGCGGTTGAAATCGTTCTTTTCTTCTATAAATTCAGGCTTGGCATGTTTGTTAAATGTAACGACTTGCTCGTGTGCGTTGGATTGCATCTTACGCTTGTAAAACCGCATTCTTTCTCTGAAGCTATGCTGTATTTCCGACTTGAACTCTTCGAACTCAGGCGGCTGCTGCCTACCGTACGCCTTTCTGTTTGTCTGTCCTGATGATTCACTCTTAAGCTCCGATCTGGGAACCGCTACACAAGCGGGCACCACTAGCGGCGCCTCGTCCTTGGCAAACCCAATTTTGATCGAGCTGGAGCCTGGATGTATCACTAGGGTAGTGTTGGCATCACTTAGATCGATATCTTCGTCTCCGTTGATCTCATTTGGCTCTGTCTGCCCATTTTCCTTCTTTAAATCCGTCACATCCGGAGTATTGGCAATGGAGGACACCTGGGTGTTGTTTCTAAGTACTTTCCGTTCCCTTAGGGCAAAAACTTGCTCATCTTTTTTTAGGTAATCTGAAGAGTAGTTTTTCTGGTTAATTAAAAGCATGGGCTGAAAGAGACCTGTAGACGGTAAAGTATTGGTTTCCACTTTTTCTATACCGATCTTCTTAAGCTTCTTGGCAAACTCTTCAGCCGCCTTGATACGTCCCAGTCGTCTTTTCTCCAGCAGATGTAGGGGTACTTTCTTTCCCGGTGGAGCCTTGGCTGGGTCTAATTTCGGATATTTTTTAAATTTGCCCTGAGACGTAGGCCTTTTACCATTCTCTTCATTTTCATCCTCATCAATCTCTTCGTCCTCCATTTCATCGTCTTCACCTTCTCCAGCGTGGCCATGACTTAAAGGTGTAGCAGTACCACTTCTCGACGCTGTTGCATGCAAAGTGTCTACGTCTTCTTCACCTTCGTCAATGTCATCGTGATCTTCAGTATGCGTCTTTTCCTGTGTTTCAGGATGCGAATCATCTGCGGGTTCCCCGACTTCATCATCTTCATCATCCTCATCATCCTCTTCCTCTAGCGGAATGTCAATTGGTTCTTCGTATACCGTTCCAGAATCAGCTTCTTGACTCATCCTGCCTGGGTTATTGTTTTTAATGATATGTTGGTCTTTAAATTCTCTGTTTCCTGCTTAAATTAACAAAGGATATAATAATTCAAAATTAGCCATTTCCGGGCCATAAGGTTGTCTTTCTTGGAATATACAAGTGTCTCCATATTTTTGAATTGATCAACCTTTTTCGATATTAATGTTAGAAAGGTAAACTGTTATTTCGTCTATGATGATATTTGCAAGCTAATTATTGGCCTGTATGAGTATTTAGCTGACCTGATGGAACTAAATTTATAAAGCTTTTGAAGGTTCAAGTCGAGTATCTTTTATATCTGGCCCTATAGTGGTTACAATAGTTTCCCACCGTAGAAATTCGGGGAAGGATGTGATGAAATTAGTTTGAATAAAACCATCCATTCTATATCAAGAGTAGTAAAAAAAACACTTGCAAATATTATGATTCAGAAACACTCTGCGGCGGCGGTTTGCTGGATGTGTTTTGAGCAAAAAAAAGAATGCGCAAACCCGGAATCGAACCGGGGGCTCATCGATGGCAACGATGAATTTTACCACTAAACCACTTGCGCTTACAGAAGCTGTTGCAACCTTATGGATTGGCGGGTTCCTCGAGGATACCGAGGCAAGTAGACTCTGGCTTGCGTCGTCTCGACGGAAAATCGTTCAGTTCATTAGCATATGCCAAACGATTTCAGGGATTATATCATGGAAAAGAACTAGCCTGGAGATGGGCCATTACATGATTTTCTTGTTTTTTATTCCTTAAGCATGAGCAGCACCTGGAATAGTGAGACTCCTACGCAATGAACGAATTCTCCCCCGCTCGCTCCAATGTTAAATCAAAGTTTATGCCTATCTGATCTCTGAACTCTGTTCCAGGTATTGGCTCCCCGACTATCGATCTAAAGCGTCAGTGTTACTTTTACCGGTCAGTATAAAAAGAATAAGGCAAGATATCTCGAGTCACAACGGGGTTTGTAATTGGAACACATAGTACAGTGAGCTTGATAGCACCGTCGACAATAATAATGTCTTGACATTTTTTCGTTTCTTGTTGATTGGCGTCCACCGGGCGAAAGCTATTAAGTGCTTGGCATAAGTCATCGAGAATCAAAGCGTATCAGCACAGAGAAAATAGGTCACCTCTGTCACGCCATATTTAATGGATTTTTGGGCGCGGCCTGGGCATCGCTGTAATGGCATCGCAAACGCGGCACGCTGGCGAGTTGCAGTGTGGAAAATACGGCAGGGATGGATTCTCGGGTCAATTTGCCCTCGACAAGAGGATACTATATCGCAGGCTTACGTCGGCTCGAGGCCTTCCCCGTTGCCGTGGAGTCTAGCTGCAATCTACAATTTTTCAGAGAGTTTTCAAACCGCTTATTACCTTGGAAAGATAATTATAGAAAGAAAAAAAGAACCAAAAAATAATATCTATCTTATTCATTTCGAACAATACTGCTGGAACGCCGATCTAGCATTCGCTGTCGCTGTCGCTGTCGCTCGTTGGGCCATCGGCCGTAAATTTCCGAAGCTAGCAAATTCAAAAGTCTTCGCGTCATCTGTTTCTTGTTCCACTTTCGTCCAAATGTGACATCGGTCCTCCCGACGTTCGAACGTGGGGGGAATCAGACGGATCGAAGGGTTGGCTCCTGTATAAAACTATGTAAAACATGTTCACAACTGCATTTGAACTTCTCTAGAATATTTTAGCGGAGGGTTCAAGCCAGTGTGTTGATACACTCCATTCCTTTCATAATGTTCAGAAGCGTTGTGCAGCCCTCGGTTCGCCGTTTCTCCAGGAAGGCGATTCCAAACGACAAAACCATTTCCAACTTGCTCTTGCCCCAAGATTCCAAGGTCATTATCCAAGGATTCACCGGTAGGCAGGCTACTTTCCATGCCAAGATCTCGCAGGCTTACGGCACAAACATTGTCGGAGGTATCAATCCAAAGAAAGCCGGCCAGACGCACTTGGGCCAACCGGTCTTCGCCAGTGTGAGAGAGGCCATCAAGGAGACAGGAGCCACTGCGTCAGGTATCTTTGTACCCCCAACCATTGCAGCAGGTGCGATCAAGGAGGCGATTGAGGCCGAAATACCACTTGCGGTTGCCATTACGGAAGGCATCCCGCAGCACGACATGCTCTATGTGGCAGAGATGTTGCAATCGCAGGACAAGACTAGACTAGTGGGGCCCAACTCTCCAGGAATTATCAACCCACGTTCCAAAGTGAGAATTGGTATCCAGCCTACGAAAATCTTCAAACCGGGGAAGATCGGTATCATCTCCAAGAGTGGTACTTTGACTTACGAGGCCGTGCAGCAGACGACCTTAGCCGGGCTGGGTCAGACGCTGGTCATCGGCATGGGTGGCGATGCCTTCCCAGGTACCGATTTCATTGACACTTTGAAGCTGTTCTTGAACGATGGGGAGACTGAAGGTATCATTATGTTGGGTGAGATTGGTGGTAAGGCCGAGATCGAAGCTGCGGAGTACTTGAAGGAGCACAATTTCAACAGGGCCAACCCCTTGCCCGTGGCGTCCTTCATTGCTGGAGCCGTAGCGGGCCAGATGAAGGGTGTCAGAATGGGTCACTCGGGTGCCATTGTAGAAGGTAGCGGTACTGATGCAGAGTCGAAGAAGAGAGCATTGAGAGACGTGGGCGTTAGAGTGGTGGAGTCCCCAGGCCATCTGGGTAAGGCCCTCTTGGAAGAGTTTGCCAAGCTGAAGTAGAGACGAAGCGACGAAAGTAACTAGCTTTGCTATATAGACGTAACAGTGTATGTTTTAAGTGAGCTTTTAGTGGCGAATATCGAGCTGTGGGTTCAATTGAGATCAAATGTCAATGTATGCCTATACTATACGAACTCCTGAGTTTATCTCCAATAACCACGGTTTAATTTGGCACTGCGAGCCTGTGCAAGCCGAGGGCATGCGATTAAAGCTGGTTTGATATAGCTTTTTTTAAAAAGCACCCGGAAGAAAGAAACCTCCTTAATATGTAGAGTTTCGGCGTCATAATAAATTTTCAGTGACATAAAGTGATACTGCAACCTGCTTTTTACGAACACAGCGAATTATTTAGAAATTCAGATACTAAAAAATGTATATGCATCAAGTGTAAGCCTGAAATATCAAATTTTTAAAATATCTTGTTGTATGTAAATTGACAAGATTTACGGGTTACTAGAACGAATACATATAAATATTCGATAGAAAATATAGTTTTGTTACAAAATAAATAAATTCAGTAATCGATTGGTGCTTTTGAGAGTTGAGAGAAAAAAAGTAGTTGATATATTATTTTAACGTTTTTTGACCTAGAGGCTATTTTCATATGGAAATTCGTAAATGAATAAAGTCTAATACTGAAATTATACGAACGATATATGAAATTTTCAAGAAATGTTAAACGGAGAACAAGAGTTGACAGCAGGCAAATTTAAATGCAAAATATATTCAATAAGCATGTACGCAGCTCAAGTAGGCACCAAGCGAGAAAAGCAAATATTTGTAACCTGCAGTCATAAACTCTTTTACTCAGCTTTAGGAAGATAGTAGTATGAAGACTGCAAACACAGCAATTTCTATGGTGTCTGACAAGGATTAAAATAATTATCAACTTTGTGGTCCATGTTTTAGGGTTGAGTACTATATTGCTGGTCAGTACATCCACTCAAACTATTAATGCTTTAAAAATTTAGGGAATATAAAAATAGCAAAACACTGTCACTAGCGGTCCTTCTCAGAGAGCTGCTTCCTAGTCTGGTATAGACCAGCAAAATACTGAAGCAAAGTGAATAGATTTCAAAGATGGCCCACCAAGTACCGTTGCAACATATAAGCAATCATTAACCTCCATGAGTTCATGTCAAAAAAAAAAGACAAATACCAGGGATTAGTCTCATACCTGGGTTAAGAGAACATGTATTCAATCAGTAAGCTACTTGTGGGTACATTACGAGAAACAATTAACCCGCGGTGTCTTCGGCTACTATTAGATACATTTATTCAAACATGTGAAGCATATTCATGCAAAATTTCTACAAAAAATCTTTCAACTTGTCTACCAAAATCTCTACGTTAACAATTACGCTGTCCTTTGTTTTTAAAAAGCACCTGTCATCTCCCACAAAACGGTTGCTACTGCTAACTCTTCCTTCTCGGATACTAGTTCGCCAATTTCCAACATCCCATTTCAAACCTCCAGTGTCTTCGATCATTGTAGTGCCGTCCATGGGTAGTATACCGCAGTTTCCAATACAAGCTCTTCGAAATTCCTTCGTGTATTTGATTAACGTACCTTGCGCCGGCACTAGGAAGATTAAATCGGTGGAGGATAAGTAACAGAGGTTGAATTGACTATCAGCAGCAGAGAGTTTGTACAACTGAGTGATGGAATGGACAGTTTGATCAAATCGACCATTGATGCCTCCTAAGGCCAGCAAATTTATCTTCAAGTTGCCTTGAGTCACCATAGAGTTGCGTAGCTTCTCCAAACCATCGTAATTGTCCACCGAATGGTTCTCCTCGGTGCTATCTTTGATACTTTGGACAACTTCTGGAGAGTACCAATGTAGTGAAATTACATCCAAGCACTTGGAAAAATCTGTCGAATTCTGTGTCCTTTGCTTAATAATCACCACACCTTGACTCTTATAATACGCATAAACGTTGTCTCTTAGGGAGTCCAAATCCCCAACAATGTAATCGGGCAAGTAGTTAACCCTTTGCGATTCGTTATCATTGAAAAAATTGTATAGTTGGTTCGCACCCCCGTCAGCACAGACTCTCAGCTTATATTCACCCCATAGTTTCAGAAAAATCTCTGGTACATCTACTTTCTGGTTCAAAACTAAAAGAGCGGAAGGTCTTTCTCTTGAGGGTGTCAAATACTCCTGCAATTCAATTACATGTACACATTGTGATTCATTAACTTCTACTTTGATGCTTTCAGGATTTTCTACGCACCATTCATCCATCTTGGCTTGCTACAATGGCCATTTTTGTTTGATCAAGTGCGCTTTCAAGAAGTCGAACCTTATAAACTTTTTGACAAAACCACAGTGTATCATGGAGCCCTCGCATTTGAACAAAGCTCAAGCATAGAGCATTTGAGAGGTGTCGAGATTAGTCATGGAAAAGCACAAGTATCGGATTGAGATTCAGCAAATGATGTTTGTCTCCGGTGAGACTAATGATCCACCGGTGGAAACTACTTCGCTGATTGAAGACATCGTGAGAGGTCAGGTGGTGGAAATTCTACTACAATCTACCAAAACCGCCCATATGAGGAACAGTAAGAGCATATTACCGGAAGATGTTATCTTTTTAATCAGGCACGATAAGGCCAAGGTGAATCGGTTGAGGACTTACTTGTCGTGGAAGGATTTGCGTAAAAATGCAAAGGACCAAGATGCTGCTGCAGGTTCAGCAGGTCCTGGCGGCGGCGGTGGTGAGGAAGAAGAAAAGAAGCCCCCACCAGATGGCCCTGAGAAGGAGGGAGGTGCGGTAATGAAAGTTAAAAAGTCGCAAATCAAACTGCCGTGGGAGCTACAATTTATGTTTAATGAACAACCACTTGAAAATAACGATGAAGATGATGATTTAGATGAGGATGAACGGGAAGCAAATATGGCAACTCTTAAGAGGTTAAAAACGGCAGATGATCGAACCAGACATATGACGAAGGAAGAATACGTGCATTGGTCAGATTGTCGTCAGGCCAGTTTTACATTTAGGAAGGCTAAGAGATTTAAGGATTGGTCCGGTATATCTCAATTAACCGAGGGTAAGCCACATGATGATGTGATCGATATCCTGGGTTTCCTAACTTTTGAAATTGTATGTGCATTGACTGAGACAGCATTGAAAGTCAAGAAACGTGAACAGATGTTGCAAATGCAGAAGGACAAGTCTCAGCAGATTGGTCAGGAAATTACTCTGCAGCAATCGGCAAGAAGAAAAAAATGGCTCTTCGAAGGCCCCGATAATGTGGTTAGTCCTTTGAGACGCGGTCATGTAGAAGAAGCCTGGAGAATATTGCAAGCGATAGATATGAAGCACAGAGCTTTGAAGAATTTCAGAGGCGGGAGATTGACCTCAAGAACCGTAATTATGTAAATCTTTTTTGTTGCTACATACACGTACGTATTTACACGTATATATATATTTTCTGAGAATGCTTTATTGAACGTTATATTAGAATTTTATTTCCAACTATCCAAGACGAGTTTGGAATTTGCTTCGAAGAAAAAGGGCTTGAACATATTATTTTGTGCCAACTGGCTAAGAACTTCTGCTTGTTGATCCTTTGGAACACCTTCTACTGCTCGCAGGAAAAGGCGCCTATTACTTTCTTTCACATTGGTGTCTGATTGTGCCATTTTCAACACGTACGGATTTATGGATTCAGCGATCTTGCTCTTACTAGTGACGCTCAAACTAAAGTCTGTTGCCTCGTCAATTGTACTCACTATGTGATCTCCCTGGAATCTTTTCAATATTTCATGGACCTTTCTCGAATTTCTAGTGTTTCTAACATTGTTATTAGAAGAAAAATCCTTTCCGGAAATTCTAGTGCTTAAAAATGCAACTACAGCCTTTGTCATTCTATAAAACCGTATGCTTTGTTCAGGTTGTGCTGACTCAGGTCCTTTATAATATGCAAGTAAATGGCTTTCCAAAGAGGTGCCCACGTCCAGCTCAAATGGCAGCAGTGGATGCCTGAAATCAGCCACAAGATGTATCCTATTATCCACCATGTAGTCACAGCGCAGCCTTTCTTGATCATCAGTCAAATTGTTGAGAAGAGCACGGGATTCATATGACATTAGCGTAGAATCATTGTCCTGGAGCACGGAAGACCTCCAATGGGAACTACTCTCAATGACATCGCTGGAAGAAAGAATATCTGCGTAGAGCATCGCGTCTTCAAACTCTAGAGTAGATAGATCTTTATGATCATCGTTTCCTTTTAATATGAACTTGCCTGGAGGTTGGCAGTTAAATTGTAAATCCATCAGGCATCTCCTTATGTCCTTCTTATCTGATGTCACCAATTGCTCTAAAATCTGCCTGTTGGGCTGAATGCCTAGCTCGGGACAACACAGTTCTAGGTATCTGGTAGCAGTTCCGTGTGATATTTTTCTCGCATGGAACAGCGATTTCTCGTATTGAGCCAATTGAACCAGATTGCTGGGAACCAATCCCAAATTTCTACATATGATTACCACAGGTCTTCTGGTTTGCGCCAACAGTTTTTCCACTGCTTGCCAAAAAAATTTATCATGCTCCTTAAAGATTATATCAACGTCATCCAATAGTATGATACCCTTGGAACCCTGTCCCTTCACATAATGCGTTGTAGAAAACTCCAGAAGAGTATCCAAAATGTCCTTTTTCCCTCTATTGGCTGAAGTGTTCACTTCATAAATTTGACCTTCTATGGCCTGCATTATGACTTCTACCAAAGTGTTCTTCCCTATGGCGTCGCCATAAAGAATCATTAAGGGTATGAACTCTATCGCTGCTCCATCATCTTGTTCTATTTCATTGTCTACAATAAATCCATCAAGTTCATTCACCACGTCCGTCTGCTGTCGTTTAAGTAACTTGGATCTATCTGTATTTTTTTTCAACTTGATAAATGCATCGGCAATCCATTCATAAACTTTATCCTTTAATGCAGGCTCTAACATAACTCTCGCCAAATTCTTAGGTTTTACTAATTGAGGCCAAAGAGAATGGCTATTTACACCAGCGCTAGTCATAGAGATATGAGACGCCTCTGGGGAACTGCGTTTGACATTTAATGATGCATATTCCTGGGGATCAATGTGGAACGGCGTGTACTGTAGGGATGACTTCTTCTTTTCCAATCCAGAGCTTCGATATTCAATGTGCTCATCAAAACTAACTAGCTGTTGGGACGGCAGCGGAGTCTCTATTTTTTTTAATTTCGAGACTTCATGAAACCTTTCAAAGGAGTCAGATCGTTGCTCCAGATCGATGGGCATGGAATTACTTTTACCAGGCTTGACATCTGCCTGTTTAAAATTGCTAAACAAATTCTTGAGAGTTGTTTTCTTGAAGCTAGAAGGGTACGCCACTCTTCTTTCTGTCATAACATCATCAGCCTCATTATCCAAGGCTATGACTTTCGGTTCATCATCTTTTTTGGACTTTCGATTCATAAGAAAACTCTGAACAGATTGCTGGACTGATATGGATTGTTGCTGCTGCGGTGTCAAAGGTTCCAATTCCTTTAATGGTGATGAAGACATTTCTCTGGAGACTTCAATAGACTCAACCGTATCGTCTTCCGTTTCGTTGCTGGCTACTCTAGCTACTGGTACCACGTCTTTGTTCCTTTTCCTTGCATTACCATTCAGCAATGCAGTCACTGAAATGGTTCTTTTCATGGCACCACTTGCTGGACCATGCAAGGGTCTTTGGTGAAGTATGTTTAGTTTTAAGTTAGGTTTCAACCTCTTCAAAGTGTGTCGCGTTCTTGTTTCCCTTCCGAGCTTCTTATTATACAAATCGATACACAAACAGATATATGCAGTTACTTCAGCATCTTTCCTTGAGCCTCGAAGCCATCGTACGTAGATTACCATACACCTTGCCTGGTGGTGAACCGAGAATTAGGCTCACCACGGCTTCTCTGGCCATTCTGATATGCGTGAACCCACCAAGGATGTGAATCTTCGCATCTGCAAGCACAATTCTCGTTCTCGTTGCATTTTCAATGGCAAACTTTGTCTTACCATCTTTTCCTGCAATACGCCCAATAGCTCTTGACATATGGTCACCGTTTAGAGTCTTGACATCCTTGATTTCAAACGTCTCGATGTACAAATCATCCAATCTTAACAGAGCAATCGAGTCATCAAGGTCAAACCCCAGTGTAAATGCCTTTATAAAATCGGCACCCTTTTGCAAGGCTCCGGGGTCCGTCGTGTGGCGGGGATGGGTCCTCAACTCAACACTTTTCGTCTTTAGATTCATTCTCACTTGCAACTTCAAATGCTCCACCAATGGTGGATATATTTTGGTCCAGTTATTCCTGAGAGGGGTCATTCTGTGAGGGGGGACTCCCACTTTCCTACTCTCCAATTTAACCCTGCTCCCACTAGACTGGTTAGCCGACGCAAAACGAGGTTTTCCCTGCTCATCTAGTACCACCCCTTTTGTTTCTGGTTTGATAGGCTGCTCCTCTGTATCATCTTTCATGTCGGTCTCACTAGGTTCTTGCCCGACCAGCACGTCGTCATCGTCGTCATCTAGCTGAGCCGTGTTATCTACACCGAAAATTCTAGAGCCTTGAGCCTCAGCAATCGGCGTCTCAGTTTTCAATGCAGTAGGGGCAACCATATTGATGCAATCGTCTTGAAAACAGTATCTGTAGTAACGTGAGCCCAACTGACGATGAGATGAGATGAGATGAGATGAGATCAAAAATTTTCACTTTTGAAAAGACAATTTCTAAATATCACGTGAGTACTACGTACTAAATCCTTTTAACCTCTGCAAAACTCCCTGTGGTTCAAATAACGTCTCTAATACTTCCAATAGTTCCTAGAGCAATCCCCTCTGAGTCTCTTTCATAGTTCTTAGTGCCATTCTTTCAGTTTAGCTGACGCTGAACGAAAATTTGACACAATGCGGAGGTTGAAAAATTGCAAAATTGCAATGAATATAATTGAAGGGAGTACAAGTCATTAAGAGTGTGTATGTTCCCTCTGCATTAAATTAGAATTCGAGTGCAGATCTTTATATTTTACTACCCCTGTCCACAAACCTTTATGTTAGAGAATGCAAAATCTATTTGCAAAAGGTATAATTAGGGCAGCTCGAAGTCGAGTAACCGGCCTCAAAGTATGCCAACCACTCTGCTTCAGCTTACGCCGTTTGCACTGTCCAAGACCTCTTTGCAACCGGCTCAGTAAGAAACCTGAGGAGATGATGTCGAATAACACTGACTATTTGCATGTACAGAATATATTGCTACAAAAGAATCGAGAGAGGATGAATAAGCAGAGGCTACTGTCGGAGGCCACCAATTTTTACCAAAGGTTTAAAATTAATACAAAATGGCTTTTGATCAGAGGGAATAGACCCTTTTCTGCCAACGAGATTAGCACCATGTTTTCTTGGTTGCTCATCTCCCAAATCGCATGGATAATTTTGGGGACTACAACATTTGTATCCATTCTCCTACTCATATTCAACACTGTCTTCGCAAAGGAAGTTGTTGGGAGATGTATTGGCAAACTTTTGAATGCCTATTTGGATGGTATAGATGTAAATTTCCAAGACGCATTGGTTCCTGAATGGAAGAAACGTTGCATTAGGTTTAACAAAGTGGAGTTCAAGACTTCTCAACAGGAACACACAGAGCAAAATGAACAGGAACCCAAATTTGAATTTGATTTGAAATTTCACCAGATTGAGCTGACACTGAACTTATGGAAATGGCTTTGGGGTAACGGTTTGATCCAGGACCTCTCTGTTTTTGGAATGCGAGGTGATGCCACTGTTAGATACGCATACAAATTCAGTTCTTCGGAGGACTATTTAATCGATTGGTTCTCTAACAAGGAATACCACTTGGGACGTGTACAGATAACAGATTCTACCGTAGACGTTTACGACAAGCAGCTGGAGAAGAATTTCAAAGTGTCCATCTATGATTTGGAGATGCCCCAGTTGAGATTCGAATGGATCATCCCAGATTTCTTCAACGCCAACATCGTGACGGGGGCCATCAACCACTCACTCTTCTCTATACACAAAAGACAACATCGTTTACCCTATTTGAATGAATTGGAGCACGATCTTCAGCATTGGAAAAGAATTACAAGGTTCAGATTAGACTCAATTAACGTCAAAGATTTGGGATTAAACAAAAGCAACACATTCAATTGGGTTGAAGATGGAGATTTGGAAATCGTAGGAGATATCATGCTTCCACATACTGAAGAGGATAGCAATTATTGCGAGGATAAAAGCAAGTACATGGTATTGGATTTGAAATTCAAGTTTAAGGATTTAAAAGCACGGTTCCCAGATGAACCACCCAAACTTTCGAATGGTGAATATATCATCTCTTTGGAAGAGTTGAAACCATTAATTTCATACATCAATACACAGCATGGAATATTCCAAACTTTTAATGATATTAGGCATACGAACTCAGCATGGAACTCACCAAACGTTTCCATCAAAAAAAACAGATCTTACCCCAATGTAACAGTGATTTCATCACAATCTGAATGGCCGGAAGGGGAAGATGGACAACCAATTATGAACCAAGAGATTATTAAATTCCATGATCAACCATCGCAAAACAACAACGACATTGTTCTTCGTTGCAGAATAGTGAAAAACGCCCAGGAATTGAAAAACATGATTACGCTGCAAGAGACAGGTGCTTATGATTCACTGAGCATGGAACTCTATGTCGATTTGATAAAGATGGTGGAAGAGTGGGAGTACCGAAAGAAGAGCGATTGGATAAAATTATGGGGAACTACAGTCGTCTCTCAACTCATACTGTTCGGTTTCGGTGCTATGGTGTGAAATGAAAATGAACCGTTTTATTCAGTCAAATTTTTTGTAAGTATAATACATTTTGTAATTAAACATGTAAATATTTGTAACTCACTCTAATCTTTTCCCAGATTGTCTATCAATTTTTACTACAGGCATAAACGAAACATCCTTACTATCTTTCTTGCCATCAATAACACGGTTTGACAGGGCTTTGGCACCGATTCCCAAAAATTGTGGACGCGGTACCGATTGTCCTTGCGTCTTATCCTCAGTACTTTGTTCATCTTGACCATTCCATCCCATTCCTCTCAAAAGTGCCTCACCGAACTGTTCTACTGGGACTTTTTCGTATTCTTCTTCCTTGGTTATGTCAGGCAGTGAAGAATCGTCTCCTCGGAGTATCCTTCTGCGCTCATCTCTATTGCCTTCATGTTCGCCCTCCATCACCAAAAGGCCGAAGTGCGACTCAGTGTCCATGCAAGGTTTGGTATCCTTCTTGAGGTGATTCTCAGCTTTCGAGTCATTGTAAAAGCTCGATTTTAATCGTTCTGGCTTGATGATCAACTTCTCCTCTGATTCATCCTTATACTCATCAACATGGGTCAACTTTATCTTGGTTTTCTTCTTGCTTTGAGTTTCATCGCCAAACACATTATTTCTTTTCTTCTTCGACGACCTCTTGGCCTTTGACTTCAAATCCAATGCTAATGTTCCCATAATTATAATCTGAAAGCTCGAATAACCATTGTTCTTGATGATTTTCCTCTCTTGGAGCAACTCGGCTAAAGATGAATTTAAACAAACTTTAACTTCTTCACGCATTTATAGGAAAACGACAGATGCTGGTAGCACGTCGTTTCAAAGCCCTTATACAGCAAACAGAGTATCGTCCTGTATTTAGAACAGCTCCAATAGCTCTACATGCCCGCAATTTCAACACAGCCAGATGCACTTTCGAAGAGCATAAAGATCATCAGCAGCAACCAAAAAGGGACTCAGAAGCTGGCAAAAAGCATCTACAGCCCTGGATAGATTCAACCTGGAATGGTGCGAAGGAGAAATTTGAGGATACTAGACGTGTGGTGAACAACTACACTACTGGCTTACTCTACCATTTTGGCAAGGCTCGAGAGGCCATACGCGATGCAAATAAGAAGATCACTGAGCAAGAGAGGGACAGATCCGACCAGCGATTGAACTACAACAAGGATGTTGAAAACGACGGGCAGATTATCGGGTTGCCCTCCGAAAGGGAAATTCACCGCCGCAAGTGGTCGAGGAAATTGGAGTTCTATCTTGATTCCCTTCAAGAAACTATCTTTACCGCCACGAGGGCACTCAACGACGTGACGGGATATTCAAGCATCCAAAAATTGAGGAAAAGCATTGAACTTATGGAAGGAAGGCTGGAAGAGACGCGACGTTCTCTCAAAACAATTAAGGCGAATTATGCCAGGGCTATAGAGGAGAGGACGGAATCACAGCGAGAGCTGAACGAGCTGCTTCAAAGAAAAAACATTTGGTCCCCAGAGGAGTTGGATCGGTTTACTCAATTGTACAAAAGTGATGCGATGAACCTAAAGAAAGAGCAAGAGTTGAAGAGTAAAGTCAATGACATGGAAGTCAAGCAAGAGGAATTGAATGACGATCTGTATCGTGCCATTTTAACCCGTTACCACGAGGAGCAGATCTGGTCGGACAAGATTAGAAGGACGTCCACCTGGGGAACTTTCCTGCTAATGATTGTAAACATTGTATTATTCCTGGTGTTTCAGTTGCTACTAGAACCTTGGAAAAGAAGAAGGTTAACCAGCTCGTTTGAGGATAAAGTGAAAGCGGCTCTCAATCAATATACGGGAGAACAAAACACTGTTTTGAAAGAGATATCAGCCTCCATGTCCAAGGAGTCCACCTCTAAGAACGAACAGGGGACCAAACCTGTCCCAGTCGGCAACGAGGACTTATCATCCGCCAATGTCAAGGGCAGCGACATTCCAACGGGAACTACTACAGATAAACATTTTCGAAAGGTCTGGCATGCCTATGAAACTGTGAGGCAACGCGCATTCGAACTCTGGACTTGGATTCAGGGTATAGCTAGCAAATTTGATATTTCCACGGCCCTGCAGCTACACTCCGAGAAAACTTTCACCAATCTTGAACTATACGCCTACTCATTCTTTCTCCTCATGTGCGGAACAACCATATCACATATTATTTAAAAGCTCCCACTGAGCACTCTGTAAATAAATTACCCAAACCACTATTTATACGTTCTGGGGCTTCCTAGCAAGCGTTGAGGCTAGATCATATACTTGTCGTAGAAAATGACTTATTTCTCTTAATTTTAACCTTCGAAGTTGAACCAACTTTGCAAGGTTTGCCACCTTAATTGACTTCAAAGCGGTGAACCAACTAAAACGGTGGACATTTGTGGGCCACTTGAATTAATATGGAAGAACTAGGCATTGCTAACCCATCTGAGAGTGTCGTTGAAGAAAAGTTACCTGCCATTAAGTCGTATGGTGCCCTTTTGTCACAATTAAACAGTAATAGTAGCACTTTGGTGCCACAGGGCAATGCAGACGTTTATCTGAAGCTGAAGAAATTGGAAAAAGAATATGAGTTATTGAACCTACAGGGGGAGTATATAAAGGATGAACAGCGTCATTTGAAAAAAGAATTATACAGGGCCCAGGAGGAAGTCAAGAGAATTCAATCGGTACCTTTAGTGATCGGGCAATTCCTGGAACCCATTGATCAAAACACAGGCATTGTTTCTAGTACCACTGGGATGAGTTATGTGGTGAGAATATTATCTACTTTGGATAGAGAGTTGTTAAAGCCATCCATGTCTGTGGCGCTACATCGTCATTCGAATGCGCTTGTACTGATTTTACCGCCGGACTCCGATTCCAGTATATCAATTATGGGTGAGGCTGAGAAGCCCGATGTTTCTTACGCAGATGTAGGTGGCTTGGACATGCAGAAGCAAGAGATTAGGGAGGCAGTTGAGTTGCCCCTTACACAGGCGGATCTGTACCAACAAATTGGTATCGATCCACCCAGGGGTGTTTTATTGTATGGTCCACCAGGTACTGGTAAAACAATGCTAGTGAAAGCTGTGGCCAACAGCACTAGCGCATCTTTCATCAGAGTCAATGGGTCTGAGTTTGTTCATAAATACTTGGGTGAGGGCCCCAGAATGGTTCGTGATGTATTCAGGCTTGCTAGAGAGAATGCGCCATCTATCATTTTCATCGACGAGGTCGATTCCATTGCCACAAAGCGGTTTGACGCACAGACAGGCTCCGATCGTGAAGTTCAGCGTATCCTGATCGAATTATTGACTCAGATGGATGGGTTCGACCAAAGTACAAACGTGAAAGTGATCATGGCCACTAATAGAGCAGACACACTGGACCCTGCACTTTTGAGACCGGGTAGGCTGGATAGAAAGATCGAGTTCCCCTCTCTTCGCGATAGACGTGAGCGTCGTTTAATCTTTGGCACCATTGCTTCCAAGATGTCGCTCGCCCCGGAGGCAGATTTAGACTCTTTGATTATTCGTAATGATTCATTGTCAGGCGCCGTCATCGCAGCCATCATGCAGGAAGCCGGTCTGCGTGCTGTGAGGAGGAACAGGTATGTGATTTTGCAAAGCGACCTGGAAGAAGCCTATGCGTCTCAAGTGAAGACTGAGAACGACGTGGACAAGTTCGACTTTTACAAATGATTTGCCATTACATATTAATTATTCACTATCGATGTATAGTAAGGTGCATTGTCATTGCGAGTCACATTGTACTGAGTGATGCCCATGGACCAGCTGGCGGCATCTGCGACGTCAATGTGGTCCAAGTCGAGATGAAGTCTGCTCTGTCTCATTGGGGTGAAATGGAAAGTTGTCATCAGTGGGTTCAAATGGCTTGATACAGACTTGGGAGCTATGAGGGTGACATGAGCGTTTTGTGAAAGGAACCGGGTTAACGTGTCGTTCAACAACTCAACATCGCTGCCTTTGAGATCCACAACGTGGTTATGTACAATGGAAAAAGGTACATTTTCCACTTTCTCCACCCCACTAAC
Source organism: Zygosaccharomyces kombuchaensis (assembly GCA_003705955.2). Lineage (NCBI taxonomy): Eukaryota > Fungi > Ascomycota > Saccharomycetes > Saccharomycetales > Saccharomycetaceae > Zygosaccharomyces > Zygosaccharomyces kombuchaensis. The sequence goes on from PPJZ02000028.1 coordinate 20,763, forward strand.
AAAATTAGTGGTTGATGAGACCAGTTCTTTATTTGCGTACATCCATGTTGGTGGTGAATACGTTTTCCACCATACATGTACATCTAACTGGTCTCGATGCATAGCATCGATCATCCTTATGACACCGCCCTGGTGGAGGCAGCCCATTATAGTCCCCATGACTAAGTTGAAGAGAATGTACACAGGGACTCCAATCTTACTCCAAGACTCTCTGAAATGAAAACACATGAATGCCAAAGGCGCCAGCGGCATCAGAAACCGAAGCTCCTGATGCTTGAAGAGAGATAGCATTAGGATTCCTGATAAAATTGAAAGCAATGGCATATTTCTGAGCAAACCCTTTAGCCTTCTGCGAGGCGGGCTGATGAAAAGGATAGACGGCCCAACCAGTTGGGGGAAATTGATCAAGATATGCGTGTACCATGAGTGCAAGCCGTGTTGTGCCAAGTTGGACTCGTCCAAATTGTATCGAAAATTGTTCCAAGGTGCTAAAACGTAGAACGATGTGCCGTAGAGAAGCGTGTCGAAATAGATGAAAGCTGCTACTGAAACCAGCAGCGCAACTGCGAAAATCGTCAATGAGTGCCAGGATTTACGATAAAAATTCCAAAACACCACAATAGACGGTAAAAGAATGAAAACGGGGAAGGTGATCCTGTTGAACGTCCCCAGGACAATGGTAACCCCCAAGATCGTCGATTTGGTGCAATGGGGTCGGTACGGGAACCGAATCAAATCATTGTAAAGTGACAACACAACTAAAAGTAGTACTGTCTCAAACGAATTGGAAAATGAATGGCTCTGGAAACACCATGTAACATATGAAGTGCTGATGAGAAATTCTGCATTCAAAGAGTGTTCCAGATGGGCAAGTGCAAATCTATAAGCACAAAAATATACCAAAAAGTTCTGCAACCTGACAAGACGCAATAGAAGCATGGGATTTAGACCGCCGAATAGCTGGAAAATCAAACCGTAGTTCACATAGAGGGGGACAAAACTCCTAGCGGCATTGGTAGCATCAAATTCCCATGGTATAGTACCCCGTGTGTTGCTGTAATTTGTCGCAAGCACCTCTAAGCTTTGAAAATGTTCATCCGGGTGAATGTATGAGGGCTGAACAGCCACAAGGCATCCCAACGAGATCCAAAACCACCACCTCATGGGTGTAGAACCGCTCAACTTGGAGAACATAAGGTTTATTGAACCTTTATTATTCTCACGTATTACGAGGGCTTAAAAATTTTCAAATTCAAAAAACGTTAAATTTTAAAACGAACTTCGGAAAAAATGGTTAAACTTTCCATGCATTGGACTGTGATATTTTGACATTTAGACATTTTGACGAGCTTAAGTCATAGAGGGATAAATTGCCAGGATAGTTTCGCTATAATGCAGGACGAGCAGGCTATTTTAGCCTGCATTGAGCAGACTCTAGTTGCAGATGCTAAAGTCATCAAAATGGCTGAACAGCAGCTATTTCAGTTCCAAAAACAGCCAGGGTTTACTACTTTCCTACTGCAAGTGGTATCTAATCAAGAGATTCCACTTACTATTCGACTTTCTTCTGCCATTTATTTCAAAAATAAAGTTCAGCGGTCGTGGAATGCGGTGAATCGTGAAGATGGTATCAAACCAGATGAGCAGCGAGTGATCAAGGACAATTTGATTCAGACGTTGGTGAGCAATTGTGACAATAACCACATAAGACCTCATCTGACTGAATCTGTTAGAGGTATCTTGAACAACAATGACCATTGGAATTTGACGAACATCATGAACGAACTTTTAACGAGTGACAAGCAGGATTATATATATACGGGTCTGCTGTTGCTATTTGAAGTATGTATAGCACACAGGTGGGATATGGCAGACAGCAGAGAGGAAATTGACGGCGTGATATTTGCGGTATTCCCCACGGTGGAGGCAATTGCATCAGAATTGGTCAACAGAGAGGATTACAAGTCTAACGAATTATTGTATTTGATCCTGAAAAGTTTCAAATACGGCTGTCTGAATAACTTCCCACAGTATTTCAAGAGCTTAGAGAAATTAAACGCATGGATACAGCTGCATCTCTTTGTTTGTGCCAAGCCGCTTCCCAAGGAAGTCTTGGACTTGGACCCAGCGGACAGGTCCCTCGATAAAAGGGTAAAAGTAAACAAATGGGGGTTTGGAAATTTGAACAGATTCATCCACAAGTACAGCAGGGTGACAAAATATGTCACGGAGGAGTTCGTTGGCTACGTGCTTACCAACATTTTGCCCCCAATTCTGCAAGAGTATTTCAAGATCATTCAAAGTTGGAGCAGTGGCTCGCTCTGGTTGGGTGCCGCCTCTTTACACTATTTGATTCAATTCTTAGAGAAATGCGCTGTGCTCGACGAAATCTACCCCCTGATTGAACCCAATGTGGAGACCATAATCGAGAGTGTGATTTTCCCCTGTCTTTGTGCGAGCCCCGAAAGTGTGGAGTTGTTGCAAGAAGACCAAGAGGAATACACTAGACGTTTTTTCGACATGAACAAAGAGGGCACTACTGCGGACGTGGCATCGTCAGACTTTGTGTTTGTCGTGGGACATAAGCGTCCTGAAAAACTGCAAACCATTTTACCCTTCATCAACAGCGTCTTTTTAAGCTTTTCCGAACATTCACAAGACGTGCAGTGTGCCTACAAGCAGGAAGGTGCTATGAGGATGATTTCTACGCTTTTCACGTTCTTAGAGGACGCTACAGATTTGGAAGGTATCTTCTCACATTTTATCACTTTGTTTCTCTCACAGTCGCAGTATCCTTTTCTAGTTGCGAGGGCATTAGAGACTATTTCAATTTACGGCGAGAGTTTCAAAGATGTGAATACACTTTCAAAGCTTTTCGAACTGACCTACACGCATTTCATGACTTCTGACGTTCTGCCCATTCAAATTGAAGCGGCCGACGCGCTGAAGACTCTTGTAGTGTCCAACCCCAACATCCACCCTCACATTGCCGCACAAGTGCCCCGTATAATGGAAAAACTATTAGGATTGTCCAAGGAGTTCCAGATTGATATTTTGTCAGAGGTTATGGAGGCGTTTGTGGAGAGATTTGCGGACGAACTAACTGTTTTCGCCGAGGACCTTGCACGCAACTTAGTCGAACAGTTTTTGGATTTGGGTCGCTCACTGCTGGACAGTTCCTCCAGCGCCTACTCCACGGGTGACCAGGATCAAGAGATCCAGGCCAGTGCCCTATTGCAGACCATGACGACGATGGTGATGTCGATGAATAAAGTATCTCTAGTCGACCAATTTTTGCCCGTGGTAAAATTTGTGATTGTGAACGCGCAAATCTCTTTCCTCACAGAAGTAGTAGACCTGATGGACTCGTTGGCACTTTCGTCTAAGACCCTCTTCCATCAGTTTACGCCCGCGATTTGGGAAATGTTCCACGATGTGCTGGATTCGTTCCAAACGTACGCGTTGGATTATTTCGAAGGTTACATGGTATTTTTCGAAACCGTGGTCACCCACGGTTTCCCCCAGGACCAGACCTTCTTGCCACCGTTCCTAGAGATTCTGTCGGTTAAGCTGGAGAGCGACATAGACTACGACGTGGAGAGCGTGATGGATATCCTAATATTCTACGCGTTGTCTATGAGGGAGATCCCATTGTTCGACAAAGCCCTGAGAGCTTCGTCCAACGACGAGTTAGAACTGGAACCTTCCAGCGTGGTCAAGCTTTTCCTCGCCAACCTCTTTGTGAAACCCGTAGAGACACTGCAAGTGTGTGAAAGGGAGGGCGCCACTTTGACCGTTCTCACCCAATGGTTCTCCTGTAAATTTTCCAGCGTCTTCGCCATAAAACTGCAGATCTTAGCCATCATATCCCTGCTAAACCAGCCAGAACTGCCGGGCAGTGTCAAGGGATTCATACCCCAGTTTGCAGACAAACTCGTCTCCCTTACAGAGAAACTGCCGGAGGCCATCCGCAAACGGGACGCGATGTCCAAAGGCGAGGAGGGCTTGGGCGAAGTGTTTTCCGCAGACCACCCAGAGGACGACCTGTATTTCGAAGAGTACGAGGAGGACCTGAAGGAGACCGTGCTGGACCAGGCCAACGCCTTCCAGGAGGTGCACAATTTTTTCACCAACCTGGATCCGCAGCGCTCCCAGCAGATCGTCAGTTCCCTCAGCGACGAAAAGAGGCACTCTCTGGAGGTCATCCTAGAGTTCGTCTCCCAAAACTAATCGACACATTATAACACATACACATATACACGTACTTAATCCTCCTCGGCTTTCAAATTCGCATCGTCTGCGCTGGTGCTGCTGGACGCACCGCTCCCACTCGTCTGGTGTAGACGAGACCTCGACTGCCGGAACAGCGCCTCCTGTTGTCGCAGCAGTTCTTCTTCTGAGAGTCCGCTTTTCTTGAACTTGGCGTCCCGCTTCTCCTTCACACGCTGCGAGCCCTTGTAATCTGCCAATCTCTGCTCAAGGAAGGGAATGAACTCAATGTACTCAAGCTCCTCAAGGGCCTTGATGACATGCTCAGGCGCTATGGTCTTTTTCGCGTCGTTCTCGGCCATCTCAGATGCCATTGATGAGAGAATCATTATGAACTCGATACCCGACTTGATGATGATTTCGCGGGCCTCCTTGCTGAAAGTAAGATCCGGCTCGAGCACTTCGCTGATCACCTTCTGCACAGTAGCTAAGAGAAGTTAGTGTGTGAGGGGGGAAGGTTGGGGGGACCGTACAGAGAAAAAAGCACTTTTACAGAGAAACATACCCTTTGGTAGCGACACGTCGTCAGCCTCATTGCCCATCTTAGGCTCTCTTTACTTGGCGCCCGCCAAGACGATGATGTTCCTACAATGGAATCGTGGGCCTTTTTATACTTTGAGATCAAAGGACGCGGTTGTCGCGCGAGCGCGATGGGAAAGAACGGGAGCAACAAAAGGAAGAGAAAGAGGTTCAAGAGGTTTGCAAGAGCTCTGAGAGTGGTTCCAACGGTGCCAGAAGACGCTGGTAAGGTGAACAATGGGACTTGGAAGCCCGAATAAAACGGGTTCTTGGGTACTTCACGTGTGCCTCACATTGCACGGAAGTGAAAAATTTTGGCCCGAGTGAAAAAAAACGAGAGAGCGATGAGCACACAGAGATGAGCTGAAGAGGATAACAAAAAAGAGTTTATTGCACAGGCATGGCAACTTCATCTCCCCTGAGTTTGACGCGGTTCGACTCTCAAGGGTCGAATCTGTGCTGTGTGAGCGTGGAGCTGGATAAGCAGAGGGTGTTTGTGGTGGAGACAGAGCGAACTGCTGCCAGTGATGTGCAGGGAATACTTCTCGACCAGTCGAGCCTGAGGGTGTGTTCTCTTGAGTGGGTAGTACTGGGTGATGTGCAGTGTGTGCTGATGGCGCTGAATAATGGCGAAATATGGGTTTACGCGCCTGCGGCCAACCAGGTGATGGCCAAGATGTCTACGGGGAACTCTTGTGAGATCAGGAACATTGCCATGGGGGGTGAGAGTGACTGCTGCTGGTGTATTGACGTCGATGACAGGTTCTACAGGTTCGAATTGACTGGTTTCACGCTGCAGGAACAATTCAAAGTGGAGGGGTGCGAGCAGCTCAACAGGATATGTGTGCTGGACTCGCTGCACCTGCTGGTGGCATCGCATTCGGTTGCACTAGTAGATTGGGCCCAGAGGAGGGTTGTGAGGCGGTTCCCTGGGCACGTCTCGCCCATTTTACACTTGGAAGTGCTCACGCCGCAGTTCTTTTTGACTGGAGCCCTCAACGACAGGTTCTTGAACGTGTACGAGGTTGAAACGGGTAGCACGAGAAGTGTGCTGGTGCTGCAGGCTAATGTACGTGAAGTGGCTCACCAGGGTGACGGCTGCGTGGCGGCCACAACGGAAGATGGCGAAGTGGAGTTGTTCGAAGACCCGCTGGTGCCCATCAAGGGGAACAAGAGGAGGGCGCACAGGTCCAAGCAGTGCACGAGACGTATCCACGCGCGGAGGCCTCTAGTAAATGTGCACGTTGCGGACGTTGTGCAGCTGGTGTGGTTCGAAAACGTCACTTGGCCCCGGTTTGCCAAGCTGCCCTGGCGCCAACTGCCAGCAGACTACGAATTGCCCATTCCAGAGCTGGAAAAGGAGGTGGCTGGCCGCAGGAGTACGCAGCTTCACCCTGGCGAAGCTGCCGCCCCAGCAAACTATAAAGAGGGCAACGCCAGCGTTACCTCCGGTGACAACTTTAGACATGTCTCAGATGCCATTAGGGACTGGGAAAACGAGCTGGTACAGTTGGAACGGCTGAACGAGCAGCCGGCGGCAGAGTCACTGGCGGACCGCATCGGCCATCGCCCTGCCAATGGCAAGCGCAAGACGTTTACGACCCCAGGAACCGTCACCGTGATCCTCTCACAGGCGTTGCAGTCCAATGACCACTCTCTGCTGGAGACTGCATTGAATAACCGAGATGAAAGGATGATCAGAGACACCGTGGGCAGATTGCGTCCGCCTCTGGCCGTTCTGCTGCTGGAGAGACTTGCAGAGCGCATCGCCAGGCAGTCGCACCGCCAGGGGCAGCTCAACGTGTGGGTCAAGTGGTGTATGATCATCCACGGTGGCTACCTGGTGACCATCCCAAACCTCATGTCGTCACTGTCGTCGTTGCATTCTACCTTAAAAAGACGCTCGGTCCTCCTACCTCGACTGCTGGTACTGGAGACAAGAATCGAATCTACCCTCGACACTTTGCATCAGGAAGACGAGTTGCAGCCCGAGGACTCTGACGATGACGAAGTTGAGTACAACGAGGAGCTGGATGACCATCTGATGGACGACGGCGAAGCCGGTGACAGCGAAGGGGACGACCTCGAGGACGACCTCGAGGACGACCTCGAGGGGGAACTCGAGGAGGAACTCGAGGAGGAATTACCAGAGGACGTGAACCAGGACGAGCAAGAAGACCAGTTCGACAATTCGTCCGGCTAATATGTAGGTATAGTGTAATTTAATGCATCCCGAGTATAGCACGCATCGGGCCTGCCGGCCGGCGATGGGGGAAGGAGGCATATAGCAAGAAGAAGACGACCGGCAAATCCATCGCGAGCAATCCACCATTCGACGCGGCCCACTGACCTGGAACAGAGCTGGGATTGATATTGGTCGCTTCGAAAACTTTCTTGCTTGTATCCGACTGACTCTTGGCGTCCATCTCATTAATTCGCTTATCGTAAGAATTTTCAAATATATAAAAACAGGTTGTACTCATCTCAAAAGAATTCTCCATCGGATATCCATACTGATAGAGTAATACCGCTTCGAACTGCTATTGTTTCTCATTGCTACTCCGCCACCATGTCTGACGGGAAGGAATACATCTCTTATAACAACGTGCACCAATTGGTGCAACAGTCTGCTGAGGATATCAAGAAATTCAGACCGGATATCATTATAGCCATCGGTGGTGGTGGATTCATTCCCGCCAGAATTTTGCGTACTTTTCTAAAGGAGCCTGGTGTGCCCACTGTGAGGATCTTTGCCATCATTCTATCACTTTATGAGAACGTCCACAGCAACGCCGGCGACGTGGAAAAGATGGGTGTGGAAGTGCAAAGAACCCAGTGGATCGACTACGAGCAGTGCAAGCTTGATTTGGTCGGTAAAAATGTCTTGATTGTGGATGAAGTGGATGACACGAGAACCACGCTGCATTATGCTCTAAGTGAGCTCGAAAAGGATGCTCAGGAGCAGGCAACGGCCAAGGGAATCGATGTGTCAAAGAGCCCAGAGGCCAAAACCACTTTTGCCATCTTTGTGCTTCACGACAAGATGAAGCCTAAGAAGGCAGACCTGCCAGATGAGATGATGAATGGCGAGCATCGTTATTTCGCAGCAAGAAGAGTCCCAGACAAGTGGTATGCATACCCTTGGGAATCCAAGGATATCGTTACCCATACTAAGAGGGCCATTGAGCAAGGAAACGACGTGTTTTTGCCTTAACTCCGTCGCTCATAAGAAACTGTTGTATAGTACCCTCTGTCTAACATTTAAACAAGCTCTCATCTCATAGACTCGTGATCGACTAGCTCAGCGAAAGCGTATATAAAGGGGGCACTCCCAGTATAAACACTGTTAATCCTTTTCCCAATACGCTAAAAATACAACCAATGCAGATCCCGATCTGGCTGGATTGTGATCCGGGCCATGACGATACTGTGGCCATTTTACTTGGATGCTTCCACCCTGACCTGCAACTGCTGGGTGTGAGTGCCTCCTATGGCAATGCATCTGGACTCAACACTGCTTACAACGCTAGATCCCTTCTAACAGCCATCGGGAAGGCCGAGGCGGTGCCGGTGTATGCCAGTGCTCAGCAGCCTTGGATTAGGACGCCAGAGTATGCTCCGGATATACATGGTGAGTCAGGTTTGGACGGTACCGAATTGCTTCCCTTGCCAGCTTGTGAACTGCAGCAAGGCTCATACCTGGACGCCATGGAAAAGGCCATCTTGTGTCATGAGGGTCAAATATCGATGGTGGTGACGGGGCCATTGACTTCTTTGGCTACTCTTTTGAAGCAGAGACCCCGTTTGAAAAGCAAGATCAAATATATCAGCATTATGGGCGGCGGAATTGAAGAGGGCAACCGCAATTGCAATAACTCGGGCGAGTTTAACATATGGATAGATCCAGAGGCTGCAAATTTTATCTTCCAAGATCCTCAGCTCAAGGACAAATGCATCCTCCTGGCGCTAGACATTACGCACAAGGCAATTGCAACGGACGAAGTCGTGGCTCGTGTGCGTGGGTCTGAGGAGAAGTGTTCCCGTTTACGCCAGCTATTTTACGAGTTGTTCCAATTCTTTGCACATAGCTACAAGGGAGCTCAAGGGTTTGAATCGGGCCCGCCACTGCATGATCCCCTCACTTTGATACCTTTGTTGGAATTTTACGGTTGCGTGCCTGCATCGGTTGTCCAATTTGAATATAAGAGGTTGGATTTGGTTGTTGTGGAAGATGATTCGAGCTCTGATTTGGGCAGAACTTGCGCTACAAGGGAATATACATCTAACGAACACAAGGGTACTATCGTGGGCATGAATACAAACATGGATTTCTTTTGGGAACAAATTATAAACGCCCTTGCCGTAGCAGAGAAATATTCGACAATTGAGTAAAACGTATATGATTTTTTTTTAAAAAATTATTAATTCAGCTTCTTAAATTTCAGCTTCAAATTTAGAGGTGCTAAGGGGCCAGCAGGTGTCATTTTTTCGTGCCAATCTGGCGCCAATACCCATTCATAACATCTCAACATCTCTGCGAGTGTGATTCTCATTTCGGTCAGTCCAAGTTTCTCACCAAGGCAGGCACGGCGTCCGCCGTGGAAACTGCTAACTTTGCAAGCAGTCTTTGCATACTTCCAATTTTTATTAATCGTTTCAATGTCCTGGCCCCACCGTTGAGGCGCAAATTCATCTGCATCTGGGCCCCAGCTCTGCCTATCATGAGAAGTTCCAAAATTGTTATAGCCAACGTAGACTCCCTTTGGGACCACCACATTACTGCCCAGAAGGCAAGTCTTTGTTGTGCACCTGTTAATGATGGTATTCAAAGGAGGGAGCAATCTGACAGCTTCATATAAAAAACTGTTTAAGGAAGGCAATTCTGCAAATCCTTTGGCATCAAAAATTTGCCTAACTTCATCTCTGATTTTTTTTTGCCAGGTCTGGCTATGTTTGGCTAACAAATACAGAGAAGTCGTCAATAGCAGTTGAGGATTTTCGTGACCTGCCACAAGTAGGATAACAATATTATCGGTTAATTGCTTGTGAGTTATTAGGTCCTTGTTGTACGCACGGATTAAATCGCTAGCGGCAAAAGAAGTCTGTTCAAACTTGTAGTTGTTGACCAGCTCTTCATCCACATGCTTCAGCAACTGCTTGCGAAACTTTTCGACATCGGCAAACCCTCTTCTCCTGGCAGGAATTGGCAAATGGTCAAAAAATGGGAATGTTAAAAAGAAGGGATGGAATATTTGTTTTTTGATACGCATCAGATGGTCGTGTAACGGTGACTTATCGTGTGCCAAAGAAGCAAAATCAAATCCTAGAACGACCTGTGATATGTTATCCAAACATAGGCGCTGGACAATTCCGGTCATGACAATGGAAACTTCACTGTCTTTTCCCTCATGTTCTAATTTTTGCTCGATGATGTCGGTAAACAGTTTGGCATTTTTGAAGAATGGGCCAGCGTCGAAGTGCTGTAAGCCATTAGTGACAATCGATCTATAAGTCTTCCAAACCTTGCCGTGTGCACTGATGACATTATCACCAGTATAAGCAGCAATCACACTGTGTGGGATTTTCTTTTGGTTCCCACTTTTTGCAAAAGTGTCCTCATCTTTAAAGACCTGAGCCAATAACTGCGGCCTAGTGACAATGATATTCCAGCGGGAGCCGAAAAAAAGTTTTGCCGCACCGAATTTTTCTAGTGGTTCTCTTAAATAGAGATTGTACAACTCTGTCTGGTCGATGTTGAGTATCGATGGGAGAAAAATGACATAAAATGGGATTGTAGGAATGTTTTTGGGAAAATTCCAAGGCGGGAAAACCACTCTGTAAGCGATATAAGCAAAAAGAGCAAATGATAGAAGTGATAAAATTGAGCAAAGTGTCATTGGTTCTTGAATAAAAAAAAACTTTTCTAATAGTTTTCCACTTAATTTAAAGAATCACTGGCACTCTGTTTCGCCCGCGTCGCTCTGTCAGAATAATTTTTAAGTGAGAAATAAAAAAAGATAAACAAATCAAGTGAGTACAACTACTTGAGGAAAAGTATCAAGTAATAATTTATACTTTGGAGAGTCTTAACTTCCCAATTAATTAAAATAAAAGTACTGTATCTGCGGGGTATGTTCCTCCTAAAATTCAATAACGGGTTGTGTAATTTAACGTTGAAGTCCAGCTCTTAATAGGTGACCAAAGTTTGCTCCCTCTCTTCCTCTTCCTCTTCTTCTTGATTTCTAATTATAACATTTCTAGACAATAATGAATCAGAGGAAAACTTCGAAGTTCTTTCCAAAATAAATGCATTTTTTTTTAAAGTAGGAAATTTGGAGAAATTTTGAACTTCAATTTTTGTTCTAGCCTTGAAATTAAACGCAATCGCGCGCTCAGGGTTCATGCCAGGCCATATTGTTTCTCCGGTAACCGGCGACAGCTTTGCTTAACTGGGTAAAATGATATTCCAAAAGTGCCTCTTCGACAAATAAGTGTACGCAATGGTGATTATCGTAAGAGTATTTTGTCTTGCTGTCTGTTGTTCACATTTTATATATAACAAGCTTTCGAATTTTGGCCTTGTAAGTCGGCGTTAATGCTAAACTTCAACAGCGTCATATCAAACTGAATAATAACTGCGGTTTGGGACAAAGTCAGGGAATTGAATTTTTTTAAAGAAATACTAAAAAAAAATAACCAAAAATGATTACCACTACAGCCGCTAAGCAAATTGCTACCGCCCCAACCAAGCAAACATTAAGTTTGAGCAATGACATTAAGATTCCTCACAACCTGAAGAACCTGTCCACGTATAGCAAGTTCTTGGTTCTCTATACTAGAGATTCCAATACATTCGAGCCCACCTCAATGGAAGAAAAACAAGATTGTAAATTTTCTGAGCACTGGAATGACTTCATAAAATTAATTAAAAGCACCGAATCCACCACGGCCCACTTTTGTGAAAACATATTGGAGACTCACTTGCCCGCCAAGGTCGCTAACAAATTCACCAACTCATTAAACTTGCCATTGAAAATATCCGAATACCAAAAGGAGGGTGAGGCCCAAATTAGAGGTTGTGTGACGACTGTGGAAAATGAGAACGACTTCAATGACTGGTTCATCTTCCACATTTTAGACCAGGCCCGCTTAGAGCTTAGTGAAAAACCCTTGGTCTCAAAGGACATGAATTATCACGAAATATTCACTAGCTACTTCGAGAAAAATTTGAAGAACACTGTTTTTGAAGATCAATGGGACGTCGAAGGACGTGAATATTTTATAAGCAGAGTCAGGTATTTCACAGATAGGTTCTTGAAAATTGAATGTGTGTTGCCTGCATTTCCTTGCAAAACTTCCAACAGAAACAAGGCCGCTGGATACCTTCCAGATAAAGGAGAGGAGTTTGCTTTGAAAAGATTGTTACAGGCTACACAAGAGGTGGCCAAAATATATCCACCAGGGATGAAAGTATGGATAGTGAGCGACGGACATGTATTTTCCGACTGCATAGGCGTAGACGATGATGTCGTCAACACGTATACCCAAAGCTTGCACAAAATGTATGAAGCCATTGCCACCCCTGGCTTGGATTCTGTGGGTCTCTGTGGATTGAACGACTTATTTTTCAGCGGCCATGCCACTTCGAAATTTGATCCAGAGTGGATTCAAGACGTTGAGCTTTATCACTATACCGGAACAAAAATATGTTCAATTTCCGAAGCTTCAAGAACCATTTTGATGAAAGGCTGTGATACGGATGACGGAAGACTCAGAAAACAGATTCAAATCAGCGGAAATCCCAGGTTACACCTATACAGAGGCTTCGCCAAATTCATGGAAGAGGATTTAGCGCTATCGCCACATTTTGCAAATTCATCCAGAAAGGGGTTCAAAAAGGTCGTTTCTAAAATTGCCTTTAACATGATTAAGCGAAACGATGCCTATTCTAACTTGGTGGAGCTACTTTTCCCTCATCACATGAGATTCTCCATTCATGCCCACACCAATAGCGGGCCAAAATTCGGCATTAAGGTCATATCTCCAGAACAATGCTTATCCGTCAAATGTTTGGATAGCATCGAAGAACCAAAATTTGAAGATCTGTTGCACATCCCAACCCCATGGCACAACTGCGTGGTAAAGTTAAGCAATCAGGACCAATATTTTTTAATCAAGGCCAAAGCAATCAAAGATGCTATCGAAAAGGGTATTTACGTTGGTGTTTGGAAGGACACAGATTTGGCAAAGGGCCAGGGGGGATACTATGTCATCAGCAAATGCTAAAGTTCAATTATGCTTTCCTTCCCACAGGAAGGAAAACCCAACCAAAGCTAGCTACTTTTAGCGAATGATTCACCGCCAGTTTTTCATTTTAGTTCATTTTCCAAAGATTTGATTCTTTTTTTTTTTTTTAAATTTTTTGTCTCTTCTCAAAAGCTTATTTACCATTTTTTTTTTACTTTAATCTTTTTACTTTGATGGATTCTTTTTTTCTTACAGGAAATCAATTAATTCATAATATCAGCGCTAAATTATTCCGTGGTAATAAATGCATGCTACGCTCTCCGCCACACAGTCTTTCGGCACATAACTACTATAATACAACATTCAGAGCTAGACGGTTGCCAACTCCTCATAATACAATGCAACTACTGTACAGCATGATCAATCACATTAAATTGCACCCAAATAGTCCTCCTTAATGCTGCCAATGGCATGGATGGAGCTCACTTGACTGATGCAACCTTCAATCTTGACACGGATTCGGCTCTTTATCGTAATGACATCCTCAGAACTTTGATAAGACGGCGGATTAGAACCAGCATTGAACATCAAATCTTGGGGCATCAAATGCTTTGTGACAAAAACTTTCATGGGCCCCACTTGAACTTCAAACCCATGCTGTGAACACGATACAACGGTTCCATCTACCACTTCACCTTTAAAGGGTTTGAAAACAATGGCCCTATACCTAACGGTAAACTCTGCAGAGCCGTCTGTGGGCAGAATCCTGCCCCTCTCAATATCTATTCTGTCATAGTCCAAAACACACAAAATGTACCCGAATTTACCAGTACAGGACCCTTCCACTTCCTGCAAAAGTTTGGTCTTTAGAAAATCCTTCATACGTGGACCGAAATAAGATGGATGAAGCGTAATGTTCAGCGACAAGTCCTTGATGAAAAACATGATGGGTCCAACTCGAATCCGCGCAGCAACGTGTATCAGTCAAATTGACACTCCAGGAACACCTCCTAATGGCTTTGCCAATCTTAAGCAACTTTTTCACTGTTCAATTGACCTCGAAGACGTTGGCAAAATGGAATTTCAGATTTCGTCCACTGCAACAATTTTTTTTCACGTAAAAAAAATAAATCTAGTTGAACTAGACTTGATGCATAAGCGGAGCGACTGTAAGGGCCTTGAAGAGCAGGTTATATTATGTCTCAGAAGCTTGGTCACACTGGGTTGGCATTCGCACGCTTGTGGCATCATATAGATGTCACTCAGGATAAAAGAACACTTGGTAGGTTGGCATCTGCTATCGCTACAACGTTGATTGGAAAACACAAGCCCGTATATCACCAAAGTCAGGATTGTGGTGACTATGTGGTAGTTACAAATTGTCAGGCATTGCGTGTTACGGGTAAGAAACTGCAACAAAAGCATTATTGGTCTCATTCTGGGAAACCAGGCCATTTGAAATTGATTCCCATGGAGAAGATCATCGCAGACAAAGGTTACGGTGAGACTTTGAAAAGAGCTGTTAGCGGCATGCTGCCCAAGAACAAGTTGCGTGAGAGTAGGTTAGATAGGCTCAAGGTTTTTGACGGCAGTGAACATCCTTATGCACACAACATTTCGGCATTTGCATACCAGCAACCGCAGTTGAAAGACAGGCACGAGTAAATAACGAGCAATCCTGTATATAAAGAGATAACGGATCATTAAAGGATTTATATATTATTATTCTTTTTTGTTGTTTATCATTTTTTGCTACTCTACATACATGCAAAACATATTACACCAACCAAAGACAATATGCCGTTAGCATTTTTACCGTTTCTCTACTCTCCTCTTTTGTCCCAAACTCAAAAGTCTTTTGATCTATCGGTGTACAGACGAGGGGTGATGTTCATTGCCATCAACTCCTGGAACAATAGTTTAGCAGCATATGGGATATGGATTTGAAAGATGTCAATCTTGTTATCACACCCCTTGCACTCGAACTGGTTATGGTTCAATTTAGCAACGACACTCATTAAACCACAAATACCACAGATGTGCACTCTGAAAGCATCGGAGGCCTCCATCAATCTTTCCTTGAGGAAACTAGCAGCACCGTGCGCGATCATACAATCACGTTCCATCTCACCAAATCTTAAACCACCGTCTCTCGACCTACCTTCCACAGGTTGCCTAGTCAGAACCTGCATAGGACCACGGGCCCTAGCGTGAATCTTGTCATCGACCATGTGCCTTAGACGTTGGTAATAAGTGGGGCCGAAAAAGATTTGTGACATCAATTTTTTACCCGTGTGACCATTGTACATAACTTCAAACCCGCGCGAGTGGTAGCCGTGTTCACGTAACAGCTTTGATATACCTTCCACGGTGATGTCTGTGAAAGGGGAAGCATCACCTTCGTTACCTGATAGTGCAGCGACTTTACTCAACAAACACTCGATCAAATGCGCCACCGTCATACGAGATGGGATGGCATGAGGATTGATGATCAAGTCAGGAACAATACCTTCTGACGTGAACGGCATGTCCTCCCTACCGTAAGTAATACCAATAGTACCCTTTTGACCATGACGAGAGGCGAACTTGTCACCGATCTGGGGAATTTTAGTGGTTCTTACACGCACTTTCACGAATTTCAGACCATCTTGGTTCGTTGTAATGAGAATTTGATCCACGATACCATTTTCTGTACTCCTTAAAGGGGTGGAAGCATCACGTTTCGAATGGTATGCAGTTCTTTGACCCAACTCCTCTTCGTCAGGGGAAATTGGCGTCGTCTTACCGATAATAACATCTTCACCAGATACTCTAACACCAGGTGCAATCAAACCATCATCATCCAGTTTGTCATACGTACCGTGCTTCATTCTTAGAGTGTTTGTACGTTGTGGTTTTTCAAATGTTTCCGTGATAGACATACCGTATTTCTTCTCCTGGTCCATGTAGGATCTAAAAAACAAAGACCTGAACAAGCCTCTATCAATCGACGATTGATTCATAATCATGGAATCCTCTTGGTTGTAACCTGAGTAACAAGCAATGGCCACAATCGCATTTTGACCAGCTGGTAGCTCTCTGAATTTTAGATATTCCATGGCACGAGTCGTACCTAGAGGTTTCTGTGGATAATACAAAATATTCGCCATGGTATCCATACGCACGTTATAGTTGGTCAAAAATACACCCATAGCTTGCTTACCCATGGCGGATTGGTAAGTATTACGAGGTGATTGATTATGATCCGGGAATGGAATAATGGAAGCAGCGACACCGAGAATCATAGAAGGATGAATCTCACAGTGCGTGAAAGTAGTCGCATGCTGGGTGGCCTTGATACGTTTCGCCAAATCGTCATCTTCTTCTGCATATGAGTTCTCTTGCACAGGCTCCAAATCTTCTGGTTGCATGGAAATTAAAATGGTTTCTTCTTCCTCTGCATCGATATATTCTACCAACCCTTCGTTGAGCAAGGAAGTCCAAGTGTATTCCTCGGAATCCTCGAATCCACCTTCAATGTCTTGGTACTCTGTGGCCATCAACTTGCCGACATGCCCTTTCCTTATTTTCAACTCCTTACGATTCAGAGTCTCGTCATCATCCACAATAAACAGTGGCCTGTAGACTCTACCGGCATCCGTAAAGATTTTTAGCTCTTTCTCACGGATATCTCTCACCATGGAAACTTCTGGGTTGATATCTCCTTTTCTTCTCAAAGTCCGTAGCGTTTCCATCAACCTAGCTGGATTTCTATGCACACCGTGCCACACACCATTTACAAACACCCTCGTTGCCTCTGGAGACTGGTGGGGAACGTAATCCTCTAGTGGTTCCATACCCCATTCACTTAAAAAGGTAATGATGGGCATTGGGTCTGTTCCTACAGAGATACATGACATTAGTGATAAATTTTTCACTAACCCACAGGCTTGCCCCTCTGGAGTTTCTGCCGGACATACCAAACCCCAATGTGTATTATGTAGTTGACGGGGTTTCGCTAGTTTACCGTCACGACCGATAGGCGTGTTGGTTCTTCTCAAGTGAGAAAGTGTGGAGGAATAGGTGTAACGGTTCAGCACTTGGGACACACCCGCTCTGGAAGACATGGCCTTCTTTTGTTCACCCCAATTACCTGTAGCCAAGGCGTATTTGAGACCGGAAGTAATGGTCTTCGCATTAATAGCCAGCTTCATATTGAAATCCTTGGCCTCCTCCACGGTCCTCTGCATGTAACGGAAGATATCCCTCGTCAACTTTCTGAAAAGTGTCTTGAAAAGTTGGGCTAACAATGGACCAGCCAGATCCAATCTTTTCTTACCGAAATGATCACGGTCATCCTGATCCCTACGATCTAGTGCACAAAGTAACAATCTGTTGATCATATAACCTAGGAAAAACGCCTTTCTACTTTCAAAACCTTCTAACTGTGTGATATGGGGCAAGAACTCTTTTTGCAAAATGTCCCTTGCATATTGAATTCTCTTTTCCTTTTTGATACCAAGGGCCGTACCACGACGTCCGATGAAATCTAATGCAGTCTCGCGGTCTTGAATGACAAAACCATCTTCCACACAAGGTTTCAACATCTCTAACATCTGCCAGTCGTTAACGTCGTAACAAATGTGTTCTAAAATCTCACCGTCCGGGATAATACCAAGAGCTCTAAAGATAATCACAATTGGTATGTCCTGTTTAATATAGGGCAGTGTGGCCTTTATGGTGCGCGAAGAATTACCTTCCCTGGCAAAAAGTTTGACTTGTAAAGTACTGATGAAACGCGAACCTTTCTCCAGGGCAGACCTAATCTCTGCCACATGAGAGATGGGTGAAGGAGCAGCCTTTTTAAAGACCTGTACAATGTTACCTGCTGATCTTTCCTGGGCGATCAACACCTTTTCCGACCCATTAATAATGAAATAACCACCCATGTCAAAGGGACATTCTTTCAGCTTGTACAAATCAGACTCCGTCGCATCACTCAAATAGCAATTCTTGGACCTCAGCATGATGGGCAGACGCCCAATGAAAACTTTGCCACTGTCACCTTCCTCACTCTCCTCCGCGATCAACTCGTATTTTAACTCTCTACCGGGTAGATCTACCGCCTCATATGTCCTCTTCTTCACATCCACGAACAAACCCGACGAATATGTCAAATTACGTAGACGTGCCTCTTGAGGATACAACGCGTGTGTCACACCATCAGATTCATTAACCATTGGTTTCGTCACATATATCTTACCAAACCCAATCTCATATTTCCGACTTATATTATCAGATTCGGTGGTATGCTGTGCCAATTGCTCCAAGATTAATGTGGAATCTTCGCTAATGATATCCTGCAATGTGTAATCAACGAACTGGTTGAACGAATCCAGCTGTTGAGAGACCAACCCCTTCTCCCTGAAGAATGCAGATATCACTGCCCAAGAGTCCTCTGCAGTGATGGGAGAGGTCTCATCGTCGTACCCGTAGGGGTCTTCGGCGTAGTACTCCTCGTTAACAGCGGCACTCATAACGGTACGATTTGACTTCAAAGACGTCAATCCGGGGTAACCAATATTTGCAACTTCTCTTAATGCCCACC
The DNA here is from genome assembly GCA_003705955.2 of Zygosaccharomyces kombuchaensis. Taxonomy (NCBI): domain Eukaryota; kingdom Fungi; phylum Ascomycota; class Saccharomycetes; order Saccharomycetales; family Saccharomycetaceae; genus Zygosaccharomyces; species Zygosaccharomyces kombuchaensis. Next base: position 39,385 of record PPJZ02000028.1, read on the forward strand.
ACTGACGTCAAGTGACCCTCTTTCACCTCTCTTGGGACCTCTCTGTCTGTACTTTAACATTCATCCTTTGCCTAACCATAGGTTTGTTGTTTCTTTCTTTGCCACCAGGTGAAAAATTTCATCTCACAGTATACGGCTCACATTGGACGTTGACCATGAAAGAAAAAAATTGGTATTTTATTATAATGTATCACCATCTCCACCACATCTCAAGGGGGTTGAAGGTGGTATAGAAGGCGATTTGGGAGCTTTATCCGTTACAGCGATGGTGAAACGTCTTATTGTGCAAAATCCGCTTTGTTTCGATCCCATAAAAAGTGTGCTTGGGCTCAGATCGCTTGCTACAGTAGCCAAAGATGCTGTTCCTGCTAGAGTGGAAAATGGTGACAATTCGCACAGGTTCGGAAGCGGTAGGATCAGTGACAGGATCATGGAGCTGTCGCGTGAGTCGATTACGAGGGGCGAGCCACATTTCAGAGTAGGTGGCAAGCAGTTATACTTCCCCAAGGCTCGAATCATACTTTTAAGACCCAATGCGAAGCACACGCCTTACCAGGCCAAGTTCATTGTGCCCAAGTCCTTCAATAAGCTGGATCTAAGGGACTATCTGTTCCACTTGTACGGGCTGAGAGCCATGAACGTCACCACACAGTTGCTGCATGCCAAATACACTCGAGTGAACCCAGTATCGCCTCGGTTCAGAGGTCCGCAGATTAAGAAGATGACCGTGGACATGGCAGAACCATTCATTTGGCCTGAGGAACCGCCCAAGAAGGAAAACAGTGCATGGGATGATACTATGGTGAAAAATTTGAAGATTTACAGGGAGGAACAGACACGGGTCGGTTCCGATAGCTTCAAACCTGGCAAAGCATTCGGAGGAGCCGTGGGGCCTTTTAGACCCGTGGCACAACCTTTTATACCTAGACAATTGGGCAGGAAAGTCAACAACAAGAGAAAGAGGTACCAGTCCAAGGTTACTCGTGCAAACGAGCTCTTGAAAGTGGAAAAATATGTGAACGCATGAAGCATATCCCATCCTGTAGATAATTTTGAAAAAAAAAGAAACATATATAAGAGCATAAGAACCGTAACCGTTTGTTGTATCTATTTTTTTTTCGTTTCTTCGATGAGGTCGTCCAAGAGATCGTAACCTTCGTTATAAAACATATCGGAGGGTCTGCTGCGACGTCCTGTGGTTTCACGTGGGGAAGCATCTGCAGCAGAGCCTGCCTCCTGGGCGCCGTGACTGTGAAAGTGGTCCAGCACACCTTTTGTCAGGACCTCCACGTACTGCACAATTTTATCAAACGCCCGTTCCATATAATGGGTCTCCGCCAGCGGGACCCTATTGGCAAGTGAGACCCACAGCTGAGTGATTTCGCCAAACACAAACAGGCTGGCAATATTGTTCTCGTTCGTGTTTGCAGCATACGTGAGCCACTGGTACCAGGACACTTTGACGTCTGAGAGTTTGTTGAAGAGAAATACAAACTTACTGTCCTGGGTCTGAATGAACTTGGTGAACTCGCACAACAGCTCCTTAGTCAGCACACAACTGCCCACCAGTATCACCATCGAGCCAAAGGGGACCCAGCTGAGCACGCCGCTGGTAACAAAAGAGGGGATCACCGCAAATATCAGCGCGTATACTGCCCAGTATTTCAACAGGAGCACCAAAATTGGCACATTAGCGTTGAACGCCGCGGTTGATTCGGGTGCGGTGTGAGTGCAAACAATTTTGAGAGTCTCTAGGGTGATCTGCACGGGGATCACAGAGGACACTAAGTACAATAGTGGTGATATTATCATCTGGAACATGCCAAACCACCTCGCAGCGTAACTAACAACTTGATAAAAAATATGAATCCTTTCAGTTATTCCAAATACATCAACTGACGCTGTACTGGGTACAACGAAATGCCAGTCTGTACCAGACAGGGAAAATTAATAATGCGATGAGCAGCGCATTCGACGCTATTTTTGTAAGGGAAAAGGGGAGATGCCAAGGGGCACAGAAGCAGGCGACTTGTCACGTGGAGGAAGGGTAATAATAAAGAGGGATAATGAAGACAGAAGTAGTTTCAAATGTGTCTCGCGTCAGTATAGTTTGTACCGATTTACTGTGGGCTGTATTTGGGCAAATCTCCCAATTAAACTCGCCACGTTCAAGGATGGGATGTGTGGGAATAATTTTTATACCCATCTAGAATCAAAATGTCACGAACCGGTTGTATCGGGTAGCATCATACGATATTAATAAATTCTAAAACGATCTATATGCGTATATAGATATAGATACCTATTGGGCCAAAAGCCCTTAAAAGAGCCTAATGACTCTGTGTACACTGTAAAGTTCTGCTAAAATTTTCAGAGGTGTCGAATACGATAATTTCACGTCACATTTAGAATGAAGTTAGTATGAACCATTTTTGGATTTACTTCATTAGCAACAAGTATATTTTGTTCATTTCTAGTTCGCTTCTTGATTCGTTCATATTGGCACCCAAACTAGGCATTTTCATCGGCTTACCACGTATTCTACGTAATAGCTGTAAGTCCTAGATCTTTTCTTAAATAAAAAGGAGACGCGGGGGAAAGTGATGCAAGAATATTCATCTCAAAAAGACTGGAAGTGGAAACACTTTTTCTGTTCCGCAATTTGTTTTCTATTCTACAGTGCCCTCATCGTTTGTTTGTTTTTCTTATGGCGGGGAGTCGCCTTCTCTCCGTGGAGATGACAGGGCTGAAATAACATTGTCTAGTTCAAGCAGTAACACTACGCACAACTTGGTATTACAGCGCAAATATAAGAATGATTTGGAAAAATCTGTTGATGAAAACATGTGAAATACCAGTGGAGGAGCCAAGCTAGAGCAGTGGTTTAGAAAATTTTTTGAGTTCCTAGCGAACATCGTCTGATTAAACCAATCGCTTTCAATAGGGCCCTGGCGCAAACGACGTTTAAAGGGAGATGTATTTTTACCAGAAAACGACGAATTCAGCAAAATTCCGAGAAATACATATATGCATGATCTTCGATTTTTTTTAATGTTGCGACCTTATTGGATGGTTCTCTCTGCTCCCACGCAGATTTTCCAAAATATGATAAACAGCAACCCTTTGACAAAACTGAATTCTATCCACACAGAATCGCCAAAAATTTGAGTTTAATTCACAGCACACTCTGGATTAATTTGAGGCCCTCTGAAATACCTTTTTGCGACTCATTTCTAACACATAGTTCAGTATATCCTGCCAAGTCTTAAGCCGGGACCACAAACGAGGTAATGGACCAATTTTACAATTCAATTAACGTAGAGAGTAAAAAGAGTTTTTACCCAGTTTAGAAGATATTACACTATAAGCTATCATTTGCTAGCGGTGTAGGGATTCGTATGCGGCTACATTCCGATCAGCCGCAGCCATTGTAATGCTTGCTGAATGTATTTTGATGAGCCTTTTCTATACGAACACTACTAGTTAAAAGCTTCACCCATTTTTCAGCAAATGCAAAGTTGGCATGAAAAAGTTAGAATCAGACCCATTGAATTCTAATGCACTAGGGGAAAAAAGGGGATTGTTTGAGAAATGTCCTGCAATAAAGGTTCCGCGGAACCTTTTTACTTCTCCACACTTGACGAAAACAACTGCTTCGCTGTTGAGAGATAGGCCAAGTATACATATATAAGCTGACTATGGCACTTTCTAATGGCTTTGCATGTTCAGAACATGAGCATTGTTGAAAAATGGAGTCCCAAGATACTCCGAGCTATGAGGGAATCAATCCAAGTATTGAGGAGCAAGTGAAACTTTTAGTTAAAGGTGTCAACCCAGTGGATCAAAATCCTGAACTGGATCCGAATTCCAATGATTTTTCCAGCAAAGCATGGATAAGGAATCTGGCTGACATAGTAAAGTCCGAACCAGAGTACTATAAACCATATACTATAGGTTGCTGTTGGAAAGGCCTCTCCGCCGTGGGAGCCTCCACAGACGTAGCTTTCCAGACCACAGTTCGCAATTTGCCGTGGAAGGTAGTCACGTGGCTCTACAGGCGGGTTACGCCTAGGCATGTCAACACTTTTGAAATATTGAAACGCATGGATGGTGCGGTAGATCCTGGGGAACTGCTAGTAGTACTGGGAAGACCTGGTTCCGGGTGTACCACGCTGCTTAAATCTATTTCGTCAAATACACATGGGTTCCACGTCACCAAGGAGGCTGTAGTCTCATACAGTGGGCTTTCGCCCAAGGACGTTAAAAGACACTTCAGAGGTGAAGTGGTTTACAATGCGGAGTCCGATATTCACCTGCCACATTTGACTGTTTACCAGACGTTGTTGACCGTGGCAAGGCTCAAGACACCACGGAACCGTATTAGAGGTGTGGAGAGAGAAACATGGGCTAAACATTTGGCAGAAGTAGCTATGGCCACCTATGGCCTTTCCCATACGAGAAACACTAAAGTGGGCGACGAGTTCGTTAGAGGCGTATCTGGTGGTGAGAGGAAACGCGTGTCCATTGCGGAGGTCACAATATGTGGGTCCAGGTTTCAGTGCTGGGATAATGCGACGAGAGGACTGGATTCCGCCACCTCGCTTGAGTTTATCAGGGCTCTAAGGACCCAGGCTGACATAATTAAAAATTCGGCCTGCGTGGCTATCTATCAGTGTTCCCAGGATGCCTATGACTTGTTCGATAAGGTGTGTGTTCTAGATGGCGGCTACCAGATCTATTTTGGACCTGCTTCCAAGGCCAAAAGATATTTCGAAAACATGGGATATTACTGTCCCAGTAGGCAGACTACGGCAGATTTCCTTACTTCAGTTACGAGTCCTGCTGAAAGAATTGTTAACAGAGAATTCACTGAGAGAGGCGCTGGCACCCCACGGACTCCAGAAGAAATGTCACAATACTGGCTAAAATCTCCAGAGTATGAGGACTTGCAACAGTTAATTGACTTCCGGTTTAACCAAGATCACAAAGAAAGTCTGCGTGCCATCAAGGAGTCTCATAACGCTGCGCAATCCAAAAAGACAAGGAGTTCTTCGCCATATACCGTTAGCTTCGGCATGCAGGTGAAGTACCTGCTGATCAGAAACATATGGAGAATCAAAAACAGCTCTAGCATAACATTATTCTCAGTCTTAGGCAACTCCGCCATGGCACTTGTCCTCGGTTCTATGTTTTACAAAGTCATGGAATTCCCAACGACTAATACTTTTTACTATCGCGGAGCCGCGATGTTCCTCGCTATCCTTTTCAATGCCTTCTCATCTCTTTTGGAGATCTTTTCACTTTTCGAAGCCAGGCCAATTACAGAGAAGTACAAGAGGTATTCGCTGTATCGTCCTAGTGCTGACGCATTTGCCTCTGTGCTTTCAGAGATACCCGCCAAAGTTGTCACAGCTATTTGTTTTAACATCGCGTTCTATTTTCTAGTCCATTTCCGGGTCAATGCAGGTAGATTCTTCTTTTATCTCGTCATTAATGTCCTTGCGACTTTCACCATGTCTCACTTGTTTAGGTGCGTCGGCTCATTGAGCAGAACTTTAACCGAAGCAATGGTCCCCGCATCTATTTTGCTGCTGGTGTTGGCCATGTACACCGGTTTCGCTATTCCTGAAACCAAAATGCTCGGTTGGTCCAAATGGATTTGGTACATCAACCCGTTAGCTTACCTTTTCGAATCTTTATTGGCTAACGAATTCCATGGTCGCAAATTCCAGTGCTCCTCCTATATCCCCGCTGGAGCAAGTTACCAGTCAGCAAGTGGTACCGAGCGTGTTTGCTCTGCTGTTGGAGCGTTGGCTGGTCAAGATTATGTGTTGGGCGATAGTTTCCTGAAGGACAGTTATAATTACGAAAACAAACATAAGTGGCGTGGCTTCGGGATTGGACTGGCCTACGTGGTCTTTTTCTTTGGAGTCTATTTGTTGCTATGTGATATCAATGTGGGCGCTAAGCAAAATGGTGAAATCCTCATCTTCCCTCGATCTGTTGTGAGAAAGTTGCACAAGCAAAGAAAAATTGGGGTTAATTCCAGCGAAGCTCAAGACAAGGAGCTAATAGGTGAGCTCAAAACAAGTAACGTGACGGACAAGACTCTGTTGAAAGATTCCACTGAGGGCTCCTCGGTAGGTGAAGATTCGGAGGTAGGCCTTAGCAAATCTGAAGCCATTTTCCACTGGAGAAATGTTTGCTACGATGTGCAAATCAAGAGTGAAACAAGGCACATTTTGAATAATATCGATGGTTGGGTAAAGCCTGGAACTTTAACTGCACTCATGGGTGCCTCGGGAGCGGGAAAGACTACTTTGCTGGATTGCCTTGCTGAACGAGTCACAATGGGTGTCATCACTGGTGAAATTTTCGTTAATGGCAAGCTTCGTGATGAGTCGTTCCCTAGATCAATTGGCTACTGTCAACAACAGGATTTGCATTTGAAGACAGCTACCGTCAGAGAGTCGTTAATTTTTTCTGCCATGCTGCGTCAGCCCCAGAAGATCCCCGTTTCTGAAAAAAAACGATACGTAGAAGACGTGATCCATATTTTGGAAATGGAGCAATATGCTGATGCTGTGGTTGGTGTGGCTGGTGAAGGTCTTAATGTGGAACAGAGAAAAAGACTGACCATCGGAGTTGAATTAGTCGCCAAGCCCAAATTGCTAGTATTTTTAGATGAGCCAACTTCTGGTCTGGACTCCCAGACCGCTTGGTCCATTTGTCAGTTGATGAAAAAGCTATCTTGCTCTGGTCAGGCGATCTTGTGCACCATTCATCAACCATCCGCTCTGCTTATGCAGGAGTTCGACCGTTTGCTATTTTTGCAAAAAGGTGGTCAGACTGTTTATTTTGGCGATTTAGGTAAAAATTGCAGGGTCATGATCGACTATTTTGAAAGGAATGGGGCTCACAAGTGCCCAGATGATGCGAATCCAGCAGAATGGATGCTTGAAATCGTAGGTGCGGCTCCAGGCAGCCATGCCAACAAAAATTATTACGAAGCATGGAGAAACTCTCAGGAGTACAAAGAAGTCCAACGAGAACTGGACCGCTTGGAGCTGGAATTGGATGGAAGTCAGGACGAAGATTCCACTGAAAGGCATAAATCGCTTTCCACTGGTAGCTTTACACAGATCAGGTTGGTGAGCCACCGTTTGATCCAGCAATACTGGAGAAGCCCAGAGTACTTGTGGCCTAAATTTTTCTTAACCGTGCTGAGTGAAATCTTCATTGGGTTTACCGTTTTCAAGGCGGACAGGTCGTTGCAGGGTTTGCAAAATCAAATGCTTTCCGTGTTTATGTTCACGTTGGTCTTCAACACATTGTTGCAGCAATATCTCCCAACTTACATTCAACAGAGGAATCTTTACGAAGCAAGAGAGCGTCCCTCAAGAACTTTTTCCTGGATAGCCTTCATGATTTCCCAGATCTTGGTTGAAATCCCCTGGAACATCTTGGCCGGTACCCTTGCGTATTTCTGTTATTACTACCCCGTAGGGTTTTACACGAATGCTTCGGAGGCTGGTCAGCTGCACGAAAGAGGTGCCTTGTTCTGGTTGTTTTCTACTGCTTTTTATGTCTGGTTGGGTTCCATGGGCCTTTTAGCCAACTCATTTATGGAACATGACGTCTCGGCAGCAAACTTGGCGTCTCTCTGCTACACAATGTCATTGGCTTTCTGCGGCGTCTTGACCACTCCAGCAGTTATTCCCCACTTCTGGATCTTCATGTACAGGGTCTCTCCGCTGACGTACTTCATTGATGCCATGCTCTCCACTGGCATAGCCAATGTAGACGTCAAATGTGCGGACTACGAATTCGTCAATTTTTCCCCCCCTCCAGGCCAGACGTGTGGTCAGTACATGCAAGCGTATTTGAAATCCACGGGAACAGGATATTTAGCAAATTCATCGGCTACAACTGAATGCAGTTATTGTCGTCTCTCGACAACTAATGCATATTTGAAGGAGGTAAGCTCTTCATATTCCCACAGGTGGAGAAACTACGGCATATTTGTCTGTTACATTTTTTTCAATTATGCAGCCGCAGTTGTCCTCTACTGGCTTGCCAGAGTACCCAAAAAAAATACTAGGATTTCCAAAATAAAATAATGTACTTACGAATTAAATGATCAAATGGATTAATCATTTAATGAGCTCATCAACCCTTTCTTTCCAAGAGCTTATGTGTTTTGACGTATAAAGTGATAACGACAATGTTCCAGATTATGGGATTCGTTACGGTCCTTTTTTTCCAGAATCTTTGAAGGAGATCGACTCCGTGGAACAGATTTTTGTTGCTCTCTTTTACGAAAATGGTTCCGCGGAGTGCATCTCACGACTTGTGCAATAGCGAGAGATATAAAAGATTCTGCATTATCAGCTGAAGTTCAGGGAAAACTTGTATGTTTCAGGGCATCCAGTTGTCTGTTTCTCGATATTCGTACTCTGAAAAAAGTGTTTGGCTGCTGTTTGCTCCTGTGTAGCAGTTAGCTATCAAAAAGTTTTAATCATATCGAGAACTATCATGGAAGGAGGTATTGTAGAGCATCACCCGAACGATGACTTCGATAAGAAATCTTATGGCGGGTTTGATGATGCCATCAGAGGTAGTGTTAAAGATCTAGCGCGTTCGCTCATTGAAGAAAATAAGGTCAGTACTACTTCGTTAGTGGATGAGGAGAACACGTCGGAAATTGGTCCAGGGATTAACCCTGTGGGCCTGCAGGAATCTGATGTATCATATGACGGACGGTTGGATCCGAACTCAGAAAATTTTTCTAGTAAAGCTTGGATTAGCAATTTGTCCAGTATTGTAGCGTCAGATCCGGAATATTATAAACCGTACACGGTAGGATGTGGTTGGAGAAATTTGTCTGCCTTGGGGGCCTCTGCAGATGTGGCATACCAGTCTACAGTAGACAACGTTCCCTGGAAACTGCTGAATTGGCTGTATAGAAAGGCGAGACCCGCCAAGGAATCTGACACTTTTGAGATTTTGAAACCCATGGACGGGCTTGTCGAACCCGGTGAGTTGCTGGTGGTATTAGGCAGACCTGGTTCTGGTTGTACAACGCTGCTTAAATCAATTTCGTCCAATACCCACGGTTTCAAGGTCTCTAAGGACGCTGCCATTTCGTACAGCGGTCTTTCCTCCAAGGATATCAGGAAACATTTTAGAGGTGAAGTTGTCTACTGTCCGGAGGCTGATATCCACTTACCTCATCTAACAGTTTATCAAACTTTGTTGACCGTGGCAAGGCTCAAGACCCCTAGGAACCGTATTAGAGGTGTGGAAAGGGAAGCATGGGCTAAGCATGTGACTGAAGTGACCATGGCAACGTATGGTCTGTCCCATACGAGAAATACTAAAGTTGGTAACGAATTGGTCAGAGGTGTTTCGGGTGGTGAAAGAAAGCGTGTGTCGATCGCCGAAGTCACGATTTGTGGTTCCAAATTTCAATGCTGGGATAACGCCACAAGGGGTTTAGATGCTGCAACTGCACTTGAGTTCGTTCGTGCTCTGAAGACACAGGCAGATATCATTCACAGTGCAGCTTGTGTGGCCATTTATCAGTGTTCTCAGGATGCCTATGACTTGTTCGATAAAGTGTGTGTTCTGGATGGCGGCTACCAGATCTATTTTGGACCTGCAACTAAAGCAAAGGGCTATTTCGAAAGAATGGGGTATCATTGTCCCAGCAGACAGACGACAGCAGATTTCCTCACTTCTATTACGAGTCCTGCAGAGAGAATTGTTGACCGGCAATTCATCGAAAAGGGTATTGCAGTCCCACAAACAGCAGAAGAGATGTCCGATTATTGGAGGAAATCGCCGGAGTATCGGGAGCTGGTAGCTGAAGTGGATGAAACGATGAGTCAGGACCATGAGAAAAGTCTTGAAGCTATACAGGGGTCCCATCACGCCAGACAATCCAAAAGATCAAGGCGTTCAGAGCCCTATACTGTGAGCTACTTTATGCAGGTAAAGTATTTGATGATTAGAAACATTTGGAGAATCGTCAATAGTTCCAGTATCACAATTTTTCAGATATTAGGAAATTCAGGAATGGCTCTTTTATTGGGGTCTATGTTTTACAAAGTCATGAAACATCCATCTACAGGTACTTTTTACTACCGCGGTGCGGCTATGTTCTTTGCCATTCTGTTCAACGCCTTTTCGTCTCTATTGGAGATCTTTTCGCTTTACGAAGCTAGACCAATTACAGAAAAGCACAAAACCTATTCTCTCTACCGCCCTAGTGCAGACGCATTCGCATCTGTGTTGTCAGAAGTGCCTGCCAAACTGACTACGGCAGTCTGTTTTAACATCGCGTTTTATTTCCTGGTGAATTTTAGACGGGATGCCGGCAGGTTTTTCTTTTACTTTTTGATTAACATCATTGCAGTGTTTGTCATGTCTCACATGTATAGGTGCGTCGGTTCGTTGACCAAAACTCTGACAGAGGCCATGGTTCCTGCATCCATCATTTTGCTATCTATGGCTATGTACACCGGTTTTGCGATTCCCAGGACTAAAATGCTAGGTTGGTCCATATGGGTTTGGTACATCAACCCTCTGTCATATCTTTTCGAATCGTTGATGGCTAATGAGTTCCACGATCGTAAATTCCCATGTTCCACTTATATTCCCAGCGGTGGCGATTATAGTCAAGTCACTGGGACGGAACGTGTTTGTTCTGTCGTGGGTTCCAAGGCGGGTCAAGATTATGTGCTCGGTGATGATTATTTGAAAGAAAGTTACGATTACTTGATCAAGCATAAGTGGCGTGGGTTTGGTGTCGGTATGGCTTATCTGATTTTCTTCTTTTTTGTATACTTGTTTCTGTGTGAGGTCAACGAGGGCGCCAAGCAAAAGGGTGAAATCTTAGTCTTTCCTCACTCTATTGTGAGAAAGATGAAAAAAGAAAAAAAATTGAAGGATAGGAATGACGACGTTGTCGACCTAGAAAGAATTGCCGGTGCAGATATGAACAAGAGTACTGACAAAATACTATTGAGGGATTCCTCAGAATCGATTGAAGAAAAAGAAGAGCATACGGCATTGGGGGGCTCTGAGGCCATCTTCCACTGGAGGAATCTTTGCTACGAGGTGCAGATCAAAGGGGAGCCAAGAAGAATCTTGAACAATGTCGATGGTTGGGTAAAACCAGGAACATTGACTGCACTGATGGGAGCCTCAGGTGCTGGTAAGACCACCTTGTTGGATTGTCTTGCTCAGAGAATTACAATGGGGGTGATTACTGGTGATATCTTTGTCAATGGTAAACTTCGTGACGAGTCGTTCCCTAGATCAATTGGCTACTGTCAACAACAGGATTTGCATCTGAAGACAGCTACCGTCAGAGAGTCATTGGTTTTTTCTGCTTTGCTACGTCAACCTAAGAAAGTCCCTGTCTCTGAAAAAAGGCGATACGTAGAAGAAGTGATCCAAATTTTGGAAATGGAGCAATATGCTGATGCTGTGGTTGGTGTGGCTGGTGAAGGTCTTAATGTGGAACAGAGAAAAAGACTGACCATCGGAGTTGAATTAGTCGCCAAGCCCAAATTGCTAGTATTTTTAGATGAGCCAACTTCTGGTCTGGACTCCCAGACCGCTTGGTCCATTTGTCAGTTGATGAAAAAACTGTCGAAACACGGACAAGCAATCCTGTGCACCATCCATCAACCGTCTGCCATGTTGATGCAGGAGTTTGATCGCCTGTTATTTTTGCAAAGGGGTGGTAAAACGGTTTATTTTGGAGATTTGGGTAAGGATTGTAAGACTATGATTGATTATTTCGAAAGTAACGGAGCAGATCCCTGTCCCCCCGATGCTAACCCTGCTGAATGGATGTTGGAAGTGGTAGGTGCTGCCCCCGGTACTCATGCCAATTGTGATTATAATGAAGCCTGGAGAAATTCCAAAGAGTACGAAGCGGTTCAACAGGAACTGGACCGCATGCAAAATGAATTGCAAGGGAGCGAAGAAGATGATAATTCAGAAAAGCATAAATCCTTTGCCACCGATGTTTTCACCCAGATTAGATTGGTTAGCTTCCGTTTGTTACAACAGTACTGGAGAAGCCCACAGTATTTATGGTCCAAATATTTCCTAACCATTATTAGTGAGTTGTTCATCGGATTTACTTTCTTCAAGTCTGATAGATCCTTACAGGGCTTGCAAAATCAGATGTTGGCAATGTTCATGTTTACGGTTATTTTCAACGCAATTTTGGAGCAGTACTTGCCCAACTACGTCGAACAGAGAGATTTATATGAAGCCAGGGAACGGCCTTCAAGAACCTTTTCCTGGTTCGCATTTATTGTTTCTCAAATTTTGGTGGAAGTTCCTTGGAATTTCCTTGCGGGAACCATTGCGTATTTCATCTTTTATTACCCTATCGGTTTCTACACGAATGCCGCCGATGCGGGCCAGTTGCACGAAAGAGGTGCCTTGTTTTGGCTATGGTCCACGGCGTACTACGTGTGGGTTGGCTCTATGGGTCTTTTTGCCAATTCTTTTATCGAGCACGACGTCTCCGCTGCCAATTTGGCTAATCTGTGCTTTACGCTGGCTCTGTCATTTTGTGGTGTCATGACCACACCAGACGCAATGCCCCGCTTCTGGATTTTCATGTACAGGGTTTCACCGTTGACATATTTTATCGACGCTGCATTGGCCATTGGAATTGCAAACGTCGATATCGAATGTTCTAACTACGAGTACGTGCTATTTACTCCCCCTAGCGGCAGGACGTGCGGACAATACATGCAACCTTACTTGGACGCAGCTGGAACTGGTTACTTGAAGGATTCAAATGCCACAAGCGAGTGTCAGTTTTGCATAATGTCAAAAACCAATGATTATTTGAGCGCGGTGAACTCGTCCTATTCACACAGATGGAGGAACTACGGTATATTCATCTGCTACATTGCTTTTAATTATGTTGGCGCTGTGTTCCTGTACTGGCTTGCCAGAGTACCAAAGAGCAGTAACATTTTCTCAAGGTTAAAGAGAAAATAAACATACCCTATAGATTTTTAAGATACCCTATAGATTTTTTCAGACTTGTCTGACTAATATATGATATGCCTTGCTTTTTCCTTTGATAGTTTAAACTTACTTACGGGGAACGGCGCGGACAACGGCGCGGACAACGGCGCGGACACAAAGTTTGCTCCGTCTAAGCCGGGCGGCTGAAAATCCGGAAATAATCGATTCAAAGTTTAATAAGGGAAAACGAGTGTAACACAGAATAATATATATAAGTCGGTATTTGCAGCAATCCATGAAGAGCTCTCTTTTGCAAAATTTCCGTTCAACAGTTTTTTAGAGTCTTCTAGCTCATGCGATGTAATTCTGTGGAGAAATTCTGAGAATCAGCTCCCAAAATTATTTATCAACGAAATGGAAGCTATCAACTCAGCTAATAGCGATCCCGGAGATGCTATGGCAGTTCCAAGTTATCGTGGATTTGATAAGGAGACTAGTAAAGGCGTTAGAAAAGTAGCAAGCGCTTTTGAGAAAGAATATTCGGAAAATTCTCCATTGGCCGGTACAGTTGCTTCCACGAATGTAGCCGGGGTAAATCCAGTGGGGTTGAAAGAGACAGACCGAGGCTATGATCCTAAATTAGATCCTAATTCCAACGATTTTTCCAGTGAGGAATGGACCAAAAATTTTGCAAGCATAGTAGAATCTGATCCAGAATACTACAAACCACACGAACTCGGATGCTGTTGGAGAAATTTATCCGCTTTGGGTGATTCTGCAGATTTGACCTATCAAGCCACCTTCGGTAACTTGCCTTTCAAGTTACTGTCGTTAGTGTACCGGCACGTGAGGCCCTCCAGAAAATCTGATACTTTCCAAATTTTGAAGCCTATGGATGGGATTGTTGATCCTGGAGAACTTTTAGTGATACTGGGGAGGCCAGGTGCAGGTTGTACCACACTTTTGAGGTCTATCTCAGGCAACTCTCATGGATTTGATGTATGCAAAGACTCTACTATCGACTACAATGGCATGGTATCTAGAGATATCCAGAGGCATTTCCGTGGTGAAGTTGCCTACAATGCAGAAAATGATATCCATATACCGAACATAACGGTCTTCCAAACCTTGATCACCGTAGCAAGGCTCAAGGCTCCAAGGAACCGTGTCAGAGGTGTCGACAGGGAGTCGTGGGCTAAACATTTGGCAGAAGTAGCAATGGCCACCTATGGCCTCTCCCATGCAAGAAACACTAAAGTGGGTAACGATTTAGTTAGAGGTGTCTCTGGAGGTGAAAGAAAGCGTGTTTCGATTGCAGAAGCTACGATTTGTGGATCAAAATTTCAATGTTGGGATAATGCGACAAGAGGGTTAGATTCTGCCACTGCGCTTGAGTTTGTTCGCGCGTTGAAAGTACAAGCTGAGGTCAACAGAACCGCGGCCTGTGTGGCTATCTATCAGTGTTCCCAGGATGCCTATGACTTGTTCGATAAAGTGTGTGTTCTGGATGGCGGCTATCAGATCTATTTTGGACCGGCTTCCAAGGCCAAAAGATATTTCGAAAACATGGGATATTACTGTCCCAGTAGGCAGACTACGGCAGATTTCCTTACTTCAGTTACGAGTCCTGCTGAAAGAATTGTCAACAGAGATTACACTGAGAGGGGCGTCCCACAGACTCCAGAAGAAATGTCACGATACTGGCTAAATTCTCCAGTGTATAAAGATTTGCAACAGGCGATTGACCGCCGTCTTAACCAAGATCACGAAGAGGTTATTCGGGCGATGAAAGAGTCCCACAATGCTGCGCAATCCAAAGGAGCTTGGGCTTCCTCTCCATACACTGTGAGTTACGTCCTGCAGGTAAAATACCTACTTATCAGAAACATGTGGAGAATCATAAATAGTCCCGGCATAACATTGTTCCGATTGATTGTAAATATAGTAATGGCCCTGGTTTTGGGATCCATGTTTTACAAAGCAGAGAAAGAAACCACCACAAATACTTTTTACTATCGCGGTGCCGCCATGTTTTACTCTATCCTGATTAATGCATTTTCTTCTTTAATTGAAATTTTTGCCCTTTTTGAAGCCAGACCTGTAACAGAAAAACACAAGAGCTATTCATTGTATCGCCCCAGCGCAGATGCATTCGCATCTTTTCTATCTGATATTCCGGTTAAAGTGGTGTCGTCCATTGCCTTTAGTATAATTTACTATTTTCTGGTAAACTTCAGACGCGAACCAGGGAGATTCTTTTTTTACCTTTTAATTAACATCGTGACGACATTTACCATGTCACATTTGTTCAGATGTGTTGGGTCGTTATCTAAAACTTTGACCGAAGCAATGGTACCGGCCTCTGTTCTGTTATTAGCGTTGGCCGTTTACACGGGATTTTCCATCCCCAAGAGGAGTATGCATGGATGGTCTAAATGGATATGGTACATAGACCCGCTATCTTACCTTTTTGAATCCCTTATGACCAATGAATTCCACGGACGTGAGTTTCCCTGTGCCTCTTACATCCCTAGTGGCCCCCAGTATCAAGGCAATACGGGAACAGAACGTGTTTGTTCTGTTGTGGGCTCCAAGTCGGGCCAAGATTATGTGTTAGGCGATGATTATTTGGAAGAAAGTTACGATTACGAAAATAAGCATAAATGGCGTGGGTTCGGTGTCGGTATGGCTTATCTGATTTTCTTCTTTTTTGTGTACTTGCTCATATGTGAGTACAACGAAGCCGCTAAACAAAAGGGTGATGTATTAGTCTTTCCGCGCTCGGTTGTTAGGAGAATGCGTAGGCAAGGGATTTTACAGCAATCAAATAAGGAATCTGACGACGTGGAAAAAAGTCCTGCCGCTATTGTAAATGATGCCACCGATAGAACTTTATTACAAGAATCTTCAGACTCGTCTTCAAAGCAAGAAGTTGCATTGAGCGAATCTGATGTTATTTTCCATTGGCGGGATGTATGCTTTGATATAAATACCAAAAATGGCACTAGACGCATTCTGAACAACGTCGATGGTTGGGTAAAGCCTGGTACTTTAACTGCACTTATGGGCGCCTCGGGCGCAGGAAAGACTACTTTGCTGGATTGCCTTGCTGAACGAGTCACAGTGGGCGTCATCACTGGTGAAATTTTTGTTAATGGCAAGCTTCGTGGTGAGTCGTTCCCTAGGTCAATTGGCTACTGTCAACAACAGGACTTGCATTTGAAGACAGCTACCGTTAGGGAATCGCTAGTATTCTCTGCGATGTTACGCCAACCAAAGGCCACTCCTACTGCTGATAAGAAGAAATATGTGGAAGAAGTGATCAAAATACTGGAGATGGGGCCCTATGCAGACGCGGTCGTCGGGATAGCAGGTGAAGGCCTTAACGTGGAGCAAAGAAAAAGGCTTACCATTGGGGTTGAACTAGTTGCTAAACCCAAGCTATTGCTGTTTTTAGATGAACCTACGTCAGGCTTGGACTCGCAAACAGCATGGTCAATTTGCCAATTGCTTAGGAAACTTGCAAATCGTGGTCAAGCCATTATGTGTACCATTCACCAGCCTTCAGCTTTGCTGATGCGGGAGTTTGATCGTTTGTTATTCTTACAAAAAGGAGGACAAACGGTTTATTTTGGTGAATTAGGGGATGAGTGTAGAATTATGATTGACTATTTTGAAAGGAATGGTACCAAAAAATGCCCCCGTAATTCTAACCCAGCCGAATGGATGCTGGAAGTCGTTGGTGCGGCGCCAGGTAGTCATGCCAACAATGATTATTACGAAGTGTGGAGAAAGTCGGATGAATACAAAGAAGTCCAGCTAGAATTGGATCGAATGGAGACGGATTTGAAGCAGGTAGAAGAAAAGGGCGATGTTGAAAAGAACAGCGCATTTGCAACTGGTATCTTAAGTCAAGTCATTATAGTTTCCCACCGTTTTTTTCAACAATACTGGCGATCACCACATTATTTATGGCCTAAATTCTTTCTAACCTGTTTTGACGAGATTTTTATTGGTTTCACTTTTTTCAAGGAAAACAGATCATTACAAGGCTTGCAGAATCAAATGTTGTCTACTTTTGTGTTTTGTGTTGTTTACAATGCCTTGTTGCAACAGTTTTTACCAGTTTACGTGGAACAGAGAAACCTGTATGAGGCTAGAGAGCGACCATCAAGAACTTTCTCATGGTTCTCGTTCGTTGTATCTCAAATTATCGTGGAAGTTCCATGGAATATCCTGATAGGTACTTTAGCCTTCTTCCTCTACTACTATCCAGTGGGATTTTACATTAATGCCTCTGAGGCAAATCAATTACATGAGAGAGGTGCATTATACTGGTTATTCTGTACTGCGTTTTTTGTATGGATAGGTTCTATGGGTATTTTGGCCAACTCGTTCTTGGAACATGCTGCGGAAGCCGCCAATGTTGCCCTTTTGTGCTTTGTCTTTTCTTTGGCGTTTTCCGGTGTACTAGTTGCCCCTGACTTGTTACCTGGTTTTTGGATCTTTATGAACCGTGTTTCCCCATTAACGTACTTCATTGATGCTGCGTTGGCTCTCGGTATTGCTAACGTCGATGTGACATGTGAAGATTACGAATTCGACAATTTTACACCACCTCCAAACCAGACGTGTGGTCAGTATATGCAAGCATATATCAAGTCTGCTGGAACAGGGTATTTGGCAGATCCGTCAAGTAGAAATCAATGCGATTTCTGTCGTTTATCCGAAACTAATGACTATTTGAAGCAAATTGGTTCTTCCTATTCACACAGATGGAGAAACTACGGTATATTCATCTGCTACATCGTTTTCAATTACGTCGCTGCACTTTTCCTGTACTGGCTCGCTAGAGTGCCCAAGAAGGGCCACTGGGTTTCGAAGAAAATACGAAACAGTTGAATGTGTGCTTGACGTTGCATTTATAGTAGATATATTAACTAATGAATTAAGCTAGTTTTCCCCTCCCCAAAGCGGTGCCGACAATTTCCGCTGCCTAATCCGTCAGCAATTT
Organism: Zygosaccharomyces kombuchaensis; assembly: GCA_003705955.2. NCBI lineage: Eukaryota > Fungi > Ascomycota > Saccharomycetes > Saccharomycetales > Saccharomycetaceae > Zygosaccharomyces > Zygosaccharomyces kombuchaensis. The sequence goes on from PPJZ02000028.1 coordinate 57,404, forward strand.
ATGCAAGTTGATCACCGTTTCCGCGGGAGAGGCGATCCACAAAGTGCAACCAGCTAAGCGTGCTTTAAAATCGTTAGCCGATCCAACGGGTGCAAATTGATCACCCACATGCAAAGTTTCGCTTGGTTTGATAGGATCTGTAGGCTCGTAAAAGTTTTGCAAAATACGCAGGCCCAAGTCCTTGCCACCAATATCGCACCAGACGTCACTGCCTCCATCGAAGCAGCTGTATTGAATACGTCTCGCCGGTAAGAAAGTCTCCAAAGAGGATTGTAGAGTCAAAACAATTTCCTCTAGTTGTTCTCTTTGCAATCCGACGCGGACCTGCCTCTGGACAATAGGATCGAATCTCTCGCCTGAAACTATACCAACAGCCCTTTCCTTACGAATTATAGGAGCCTCTGGGGGTAGATTCAATCTTTGTTTCAAGGAAGACAACATTTTCTCTGCAAAGTCCAACGTCTGTTCGATGTCCGTACTTTCCCAACATTTCATGTGAGGCAAAAGCCACTCTTCCTGGGGCACTACCGTGAAACCGTACTCGCCCGTATTCCCCTCGTAGTATTGGAATAAATAGTTTGATTCGCCGCCCATGATTGCCAAATTTTGTTTCTGTGATGGTGTCAGAGAAGTCGAGTCGTGAACCGCAGTGATCAAGCCCTTCATTCTTGCTTCGTATTTTTGAGGTTCGTCATAACCAGCAGCAGTTACAATCCCCACACGGATGTTACGTTCCAATAATTGGAGCAAGTACGGAATCACTGGGTTGGTAAAATCTAGGGATCCGCCATCTTCATAGAGCGTAACATCACCATCAAAAGTAACCATTCGAAGCACTTCGCAGTTGAGTCTGCGCTTCTTATCCTTGTAATAAAACACTTGAGCAGTATTTAAAATTCTCCTCACGTCGTTAAAACTAGGGGCCACCATTCTACGATCTGAGATGGCCCCATGGGAATCTTCCCACAAAAATGCCTTTTCAAGCGGCAAGTAGGTGAAGAAACTCCCAATCGTGGGAACCAGCTGGTTCAACCTCGATTTTCCCAAAAGTTCGTATTCTAAATCACTGGCTCCGGCTTTTTCTAACTGAAGACTTCTATCGTCAAACTCCATCTTGTTGACAATTAACGTCTCAATATCTTTGAAAATTTGAGCATACTGGGATCTCACTCTTTGGGAAGTAGTCAAGTCATCCAACTCATGTGCAACTGCATGCAGAACAAATGGGGCAGCTAGCAAACCTTTGATCCAATCGACAAACCCATCCTTGCGGTGACTCTTTAGGTGGTACTCAACTCTATAACGGGATGACATAGCGATGTGTGTGACAAAGATCTCTTTGAAGTTCAATTCGACCGCCGTAGATTTAATCTTAGGTTGGACCTGCGTTTATATTGCTTCGAGCCTTTGTAACAATAGAATAGCACCTAGTTGAGCATAATATGCTTTGCAGTCAAAGGTCGGTATCACGTGGATGACAGTCAGGTGGTGACCTTATTGTAATGGATAAGCCATGTGGATGAGAAAGATGTCGTGGGGGGTGGGGGGAGCACTTTCCTGGGAGTTGTGGTTGAATTAAGGTCTATTTGGGTTGATTAAAAACTCTCGAGTTTTCATGACCTACGGTGTGGGTCCCCCTGGGAAAATTCACGGGAAATTTTACCTAGAATGTTCTTATTGGACTTCATGTCACCTACATAGGTAATTTCTCCTGTTGTATGAATATTGCAACGGCTCCTTTTTGGCTCGGATGGTTTGTTGTATTTGTGGAAGGTGGTGGATCAGACCGTTTCTTTGATTTATGTGCAACGGAAACAATGATCAAAAATGCCGAATAAGACGCTAAAGGGTTTGCCAATTTATCTACTACAAATTGGCAAACCGGCCGCAGATCATTATTGCATTTTAACGATGAAAAGCCTCCATGTGTCATTCCTCTTGATGTTCTGCAGCGACGACAACATCTCATAAAATTTCAAACAAAATAAGGCAATAGCTGGAATTTAATAGAAAAATTCACCGACTTGAGCTAATTTGCCCTGACCCAAATGTGCAAAAGGTGGTGCTGCACTATCTTTTCATCCAACCCTCGCTGCTCAATAACTTTCTTACATTCCCCTCAGTGTGATTCAAGTAGCTAGAACAAACTAAAAAAGATGAAATAGAATACTATACAAATTTCAAACATCACTGGAAGTTACATAGCTATAGCTTTCAATGCATATGGAATGAATTGCATCACTTCATTTCTACCTAAACTCCGTAGGCAACGATGCACGGCTGAAGCACTGCACGGCTGTTTCCCTTGGATCCCGGATACCGCAAATCAAATCAAGTTCACAAATAATGCACGTACAAGAATGATGGAAACAGTTGGATTCATAAGGTATCCCCCCGCCAGAATTCCTGAGATTCACCTATTTCTTTTAATCTTTTGAAATTCTTCACACAGGAAAGCCTTTCATAGATGGTTGGCGAAATATGTATATCTAAACCACCAGCTGTGCATTCTGCCCTTTTCAATAAATCTGATCCCATATTGAATGATAGACAGTCCAAGTCCATGGTCTCAGATTCCCAAGAGTACCAGTTTAAAGAGGAATTTTTTTATTACAAAGTGAGTGATAAGACTGAGGAGGAATTTATTGGGTATGCTGAGGCTTTCCCCTCGGAAGATAACAGAGTTAAGGATTTGCCATTTGCCCTCTTCTTTGTGATTGTTCTCTGTGGGTTCATCGCGATTGCATCGTTGACATTACGTGGGTGGGCTCAGGCTTATTTGCAGAATGACTCGGGTATTTACGAAAGCAGGGATACCGGCACCTTGAGTGCGAATTCTGCCATCTTGCTGGTTTTTTCCATAGTCATTGCATTGTTCTTCGCCACTGTGGGACTTTTTCTATGCAGGTTGTACCCCAAGTTCTTTATTCATTGTGGGATGCTACTCAACCTGTTGGCGTTATTGGGAACCGCCATAACGTACATGGCACTCAGGTACTGGTCTGGTGGTATTGTGTTTTTAGTATTTGCCTTGGTCGTGGCATGGTTGTATTGGGGGATGAGAGGTAAGGTAGCGCTGAGTGTGACCATTTTGAAGACAGTAGTAGATGGAATAAGGGATTGCCCTCAAATGTTACTTGTATCGTTATTTGGCACGCTAGTGGGTACTGCGTTCTCTATGCTGTTCTCCGTCGTCATCGTGGCCACTTATATGAAATACGATGAAAACAGGACCTATGATGGTAGCAGTGGTGACTACTCACATTCAAAATTGGTCGGTATTTTGGTAACAGTTTTTTTCTGTGGTTACTATATTAGTGAAGTCATTAAAAATGTGATCCATTGCACGGTAGCGGGAGTATATGGCTTCTGGTACTACAAGTCCAGTCTCGTCCGAGGGATTCCCAGATGGCCTGCGATGGGTTCGTTAGCCAGAGCTGTGACCTACTCGTTTGGGTCCATCTGTTTTGGGTCCTTGGTGGTGTCGCTACTCGAAACTTTCAGGCAGTTTCTGAGACTCGTCAGTGAGAATCTGCGATTTGGGGGATCCTGGTATCAACTGGGTTTTTTACTCATAGATAAGATCGTATCATTTTTCAATTTGCTGACAAGGTATTTCAACCACTACGCCTACTGTTCCGTTGCCCTCTACGGCAAGCCGTACCTGAAGGCGGCTAAGGAAACCTGGTACATGATGCAAGAAAAGGGCTTTGACGTTTTGGTCAATGATAGTTTGGTGAGCATTGCACTGATGTCGTATTCGATATTTGCTGGCTGCATGTCTACATTGTTTGCTTTTTTGTTCCTGAGGTTCACATCTCCTGCCTACAATTCTTCGGGATCATTTAATGTCCCATTGATGGCCTTTTCATTTGTAATCGCAATGCAAGTTTGCAACACTGCAAATGAAACTATAAGGTCTGGTGTTTCTGCTCTTTTCGTGGCTCTGGGCAACGATCCAGAAGTGTTCCACACCACTAATCCACGAAGGTTTGAAGAAATCTTTAGATCATACCCCAATGTTGTGAGAAAGTTGAGCCTTCAAAGGGATTGAATATTCTTGCGATCGCAGTCGTGCCCTCCTTTGATAAAAATTGGTCTGGAACAAAAACTCGACCTTATGCAATTCTATAAAACAATCAAGAAAATCTCGGATGGAAATTCTTTCTCATGTACCAATCAACAAACGCCCGAATTCCCTCTCTGACTTTGCGCAAATCTCTCTGCTTGAGGCCGTTTACCACCGCGTGGCTCAAATTTTCCTTCTCCTTTGTTGTAACTAGACCCAGTTGATTCGTTACATCGTAAACCCACTGAGCGCATACTGTCGGGTCGCCGTTGTTGGCATCGGCGGCCAACCTGAAACACTTCACAATACAACTGACGGCATCCGTATGAGCGTTGGCATGGAAATTAGTGACTAACCCTGCAAACAACATTGTGATCAGCTCAGTACCGTGAGTTATAATGACTTTAGTCACAATCCTTTCTCTCCACTCTTCAGGAATCGTTTCTATAGAAATGGTTGAGATGGGGGGCGTCTTAAACCCCCATGATATAATGTCGTCCAAACAACGTAGTATCAATATGTAAGCATCGAAATTTTTCAGTTTTATTATACTGCCCAATGCCACTTCTACGACGCTCACAAGCACAGAATCTGATAAAATGAACTCGCGAGGGTAGAACATCAACATATCTGAAGCCATAAAAAAGAAATCCATGATTGATTCATACTGGTCATTCAACAAGTTCTTATCCATTTTCGAAAAGTTGGCGACGAAAGTATTCGCCTGTGATACGGCAAATTGCCAAATAGCTTCCTTCAATTGAGGTGGTATAGGTAAGGATTCATCATCACCGAATACAACAACTATCGAGCCGGAGCACCACAGATAGGACCCAAGTCCTGTAGTTAGATATCCTTGGACCAAAAAATCTGCGACAGATGATAGGATCGACTCACAGAATAAATGAAATTTTTCGAAAATCCGCCTCAACAGCTTTGTTGTTCTCTCAATAATTACACTATCTGCCAGTCCATCTATACTGACCAACAGATTTTGTAAAAAGCTCCAAACAAATTCAATTTGAGATACCAGAGGTTCCTGTCCCAGTTGAGGATATTCATATCTTGGCTTCAACTCTTCAAACATGGCATAAACAAGGTCGATTTTGTCTGCGATCTCACTGGAGTAACCGGATGGGTTCATTTTATATTTGGGTACAATCTCCATTAACTTGCCAAAGTTATCCTGCAAAAGTTTTTGAAACTGGCCGGATACGGTTTCGGGGGGTTGTTTAACCAAGACAGCACTCAAACCTTGGCACAACTCGAACTGCGATTCAATATCGACAAAATCTTCAACGTTGAAATAAAAATTGAACAATTGATCCACATGGTCGCTTAAAAGTTGTGAGCAATCGGAACAAAAATACATTAATGCATGTGAGGATGCCGTCATGATATTTGCGTCCTTTTCGCCATGGCTAAAACCATCAAAGATATACTGTAGTTGCATGTTCAGAGTTTCTGGATGTTTGGAAGTCCATTCGGTGTATCTGCCCAAAACCAAAGTCGATGCGTACCTAATCTTGGGATGTTCTGGTAAATTACAAATAATTTGAAAGATTTGCGGCAGCTGTTTATTCTCAGTATGCGAAATTTCTTGAGCCATAGTTCTCAAAGAGAAGAGTGGGGCCTCAAGAGATTGCCAACTTTTATTACCATTTAGGGCTTCCTTAATTCTGCTGAGTGGTTGCGCTAGGGCATTCGAAGTCCCTACCACAGCTGCGCAATCCTTTAGAACGTCTCCCATGTGATACCTGAACTCTTTGAATTTGTCTGCCATCTCCTTTGATTCGAATTGGACTTGTGGATAATGTAAATGTCTAATGATGCCATTAATTAAATCGACAAAAAGTGGAACGTATTGCTCCCTAGACTTCTGATATCGGGGCAAAACTAAATTTTGCTTCAGGTTGAACCAGAACGGGAACGTGTATGACACCACATCAAGGTCAGTGTTCTTGCAAGTAAGCATTAGCAATGTAGTCACCATAGGTTTATAAACATCTGGAGATCTCGAAATGAAGACACACCATGCTTCACCTGCCTCGACGAATAGCCGTGTAATTCCCTCCATGTTTTCCTGTTCGTCCTCGTCATCCACTTCAGACACCTGCGGGTTTAGTAAAGTTGGAAGCAGATTCATCTGTATGGCTAAAAGCTGTTCATAAAGTGCTAATACCAGCTGCTCATTAAAAGTATCTCTGCTTTCTCTCAACACGATGCAGAGACATTCGACTGCGGCGTCAAACACGTCAGGATCTGAATTACCTTGTGCTAACGATTCAAAGATCAGCGATATGAGAGGTTGTACAGATAAAAGCTGATCGATGGAAAATTCAAATGACCAGGATCCCAAACAACGAATGATTTGTTCCAATGTGATTCCCGCTTCAGCCTGTTGTGATTTTATTGTCTCCACGCAAGTGATTAAAAATTTCAAAACGTCCTCGGCTATCGTGTCAATCAACTCATGGGTTCTCGAGTTGAACTCATCCTCTGTTAGAGGGGTAGAGCCAATGTTTAAAGTCTCCTCGGGTAATATCTTTAAAAACCCCAGAAGTTTGGCCGGATGCGGGTTCAGAAGTTGAATAATTTCAAAAATTGGGTTTTTCCAATCCAAGTACTGGATAGAAAGCCGAGCTAGTGCTATACTCAGCTGTGTCACGACAAGTTTCTGGCGATGTAGCACTAAAAGCTTCAAAATCGAAGCCTTGAGCTCCCCGAGTGAGCCTTCCAGCTGGGACAAATCGTAGGTGACTTTATTCCTCAAGCTTTGAGCTGCAAAAAATTGAAGTTCCAGGTTGGGTGGATCGACCTGTGACAACACCTGGTGACATATGTTCCATGCCTCTGGTGATTTTTGAAATTGTTCTAAGTAATGGATTGCTTCCTTCTTTTTATTGGAAGCATCGTTGGAAGAAATACATTGCAATGCAGCTTGGACATCAGAAATCTCAAATGTTAGCATGCTACTGCCGCTGATGAATTGCCTCTATTCAAAATCGGTTCGATAATACTTCAAATCATCAATTTTAGTTTTCATGTTCGTTCAAATTTGAGCAGTGAAAAAAAAAAAAAAAAAAAAAAAAAAAAAAAAAAAAAAAAAAAAAAATGCAATAATATGATGATAATGCGTTCCCATAATTTAAAGGAGCACGACCTTTGAACCAATCGTGAAGATGTCTTCTGGTCCTAAATCCGTGGTGCCACCGATTAACTGTATATTCGGTTTCCTTCAGCAACAGACGGTGGTAACTTTTTGGCTCTTTGAACAGTTGGGCACGAGAATCAGAGGAAAGATAAGTGGGTTTGATGAATTTATGAATGTGGTCATTGAAGATGCACTAGAGGTTCCAGTGGACCCTCAAACTGGTGAGGAAAATTTGAGCAGGGGAAAGAAATTGGGGAAAATACTGTTGAAAGGCGATAACATTACCTTGATCACGTCTGTAGACCAGTAAGTGGTCGTCTATGTATTGTATGTATAGTAATACCTTTGCACACATGGAAGTGCATATTTACACGTTATGAATTTGTTTGTATCTACAAAATAGTCTCTGAGCTATTCTTTTTCTGTTGCATGATTTCCTTGCCCTTAGTCTCCACCTCTTGGGCAAACTCTTTCATTTCACCAGATAGGTATTCCTTAACTAGTGGCACACCTACGTACTCACCACTACCCACGGTACCGAACAGTGCATCGCCAACGTTATCCTCATTCCTGGACCTGATTCTGGAGGCGCCCATGCCCAACTTTGTTCTCAAAACGTCAGACCCTTGATTGATGAAAGCCTCTTCCACTTTTTGCAGTAACTGCTTTTCTGTGACAATGAACTCATTGGAAACGTGATAAAGATCCACTAACTTCTCCAGTCTGCTCTCCCTGGTCCGATATTCCATCAAATCTCTGTTGTGTTTTCTCTTCATGCTGAGCAGCTCCTCTTCGGCCTTGCTCCTCCTCCTCATCAAGGGTTCGTCCAGTATACGTTCCAAAGTAGGAATGGTCAAGTCTGAAGATCTTTTCTGATCCAAAAGAGCCACTTCCTTATTCCTCTGCTCTTCCAGCATCTGTTCTTTCTCCTTCAGCAATTGCTCCTGTTTCAAAAGGAATTCCTCCTCCTTCCTGAAAGCATCAGACAAATACTGTCTGCGTAACTCTGCCCTTCGTAACTTCTCTTCTCGTTGCTTAGTATTGTGAGGTTGAATACTCTGAGGAGCAGAGACCGTATTTTTAATCAGCTCCTCCACATCGATAAATTTCGCCACCTGAGGCTCTCTATGTGAACCCCTTGGATGAAGAGTTCCTTCAGCATACCCAACACCATTGATACCCTTGGGCTTCGGAGCCCTAGCTTTCTCCAAAAGCGTTTTCTGGCTAACTGTAGGGTTCTTCAAAATAGATCTAGTAGTGGGCAAAACACCACTTTTGAAACCATACTTAGCAGCTCCTTTTCCCATTTCAAACTCTTACGCACCACAGACACGGACCAGCTGACCAGAATAAACCAGGGGAGACTCCTAATAGCTGCTAGTGGTCTTTTTTTTGTCAGTGCTTCTACGAATTGGAACTTTTTTTTTTTGCAAGGTAAAATTTTCAAAATACACTTTATAAAGATCATGTGAACGGTTAAAGAATAAGAGCAGAAATACTAAAGTGCTAAACTACAGTGAAGGTGACTAGGCCTGGATTGAATTGGAGAACTTGGTCTTTTTTATCTGAGCTAGAGATGCACGCGCAGATTTCGTAGTCTCCTTTTTCTATGGGTAGGAGCTGCAGGACAGTCTCGATTGGTTTGGTGACTCTCAAATGTCGCGTCAAGGTCCCATTAAATAATACTCTCTTATCAGACTTAGTGAGTAACTTAGCACTTTGGTTGTCGAAAATCATAAAATTAAGAAATAGCATTTCTGGCGGCGACTGCAATGCTGGTTCCAAAACAGAAGTGAGACTCACTTTGACCATAGCGTTCAGGGCTTGCCCTTTGGAGACGCAACACTTATCGATGGACAAATCGATATGATAGGGCAACTTGGCCTCGTAGAGGCTGGAAATCATTCTAGCGTCGAATTTTTCCACGAATTGTCTGAAGTTGACAGTTCCCCTGATGGACTCGTCCGTGGATAGGGTCCAATTGCAGGTCAAACGGGATAAGATATGTTCTCGACACCAGAATTTTTCTCTCATGTCAATTTCTTGCTCCTCTGTGAGACCGCTTTGAATGTACTGTCTGCCTTGCCACACACGAGGGATCAATTTTCTCTTATAATTGTAGGTCTGGTAGTCGAGTTTGCTAATGGGGATCACCACTCTACTGGTATGATTCGTTTCTATAACGTGTTCGTGGCTCACGAAATCCTCGTAGCACACTTGGATCGTGATGCTGTCAATCCAGGAGTTCCTCATATCCAACAGTAACAGCAAATATTTGCTAATGGTAAACTGGCTATCCGCTTTTTGTTGTTCTAAAAGGTAGTGGACCCAGTCCACATGGTCAACCTCGGATGAGAAGTTTTCGTTCAAAGGAATGATTTCAATGCTGGGCACTTCGATCGACCTTTTCAAAGTGACATTGTATGAAGATTGTAATCTTTTCAGATAAACTCGAGACTTGTCATTTGCACTCATGCCATAATTGATTACCAGATCAAACCCGTTAAAATGGAATGGAGTCGCGGTAGCGTCTACCTCCAAGTCAAACAAACAAGTCTCGTTGGGTTCCATCCTCTGAGGTGGATTCAAAACTTTGACGCATGAATTTTTCAACCATTCCAGTTGGCTTTCTAAATCGTGCAGGTCATCAAGTTGCATTTTTTTCCAGTAATCGGGCTTCACAGATTGTTCGATGTTTGTCGTATGTAGAAATTGCAGATACTCAATAGGACATTTCAATGATTTATTCCTCAATGTTACAGTAAATCTCTTCTTGGTACCATGCAACATCATCCATGAATTATCGGTCATATTGTCCGTCCTCAACACCTGCAATTCGGGTTGCTCCGGTAAAATCTTGATTTGTACTTTACCTGAATTAAATCTATCATTTTCCAAACCCGCCCTGGGAACACGGTTTTCCGAAATGGCAATGGGAAAATCTTCCATGGGCATTCCCATGACAGATAGCTTCACAGAGTCAATGTCAAGCCAACCGTCATATGTAGGAGCTTTCAATTCCAGTGGAAGATTCACGATTCTGATCGATTCTGGGCTCACATAATATGGTCTTTTCAAAGTGATATCTCTCTTGCTCAACTCACAAAAATTTGTGGCTTTCAAATTAAATTGAACACCCGTGATGGAGATTTCAAACTTGAAGGGATTTTGCACCATACATGAAAACATTGCTCTATCGCCCACTAAAAAGACGTGTTGTAAAGTAGGTGGGTTGTTGTCCGCTGTTACTTTGTCAGCAGCTAGAAGGTTCCTAAAGGGATTGAAAACTTCTTCTGAAAGAACAGCCACCGTGTTACCCTTGGCTTGATCTTTCAGAATGGCCAGTTCAGACTCAATGGGCAATTCACCACCAGAAATGTCTGATTCCAGTCTCGTTAGTTTAACATCTCTTAGCAAAAATGGATCCCAATATGACGTGATATACTCCCCTTGCATATATGGTTGGATGTAGGAGGTGAACAGATTATGTTGCTCAGACTGTGTCAAAAGATGAGTGTACCTGCTTAGCAGCATTACGGCATAACGAGAGGCGCATTCGTGGTTATTAATTTTGCGTGAAACCATTAAACATAACTGTAGACATTTCTTTTGCAACGTCAACCAAGTTGTCGCTTGAGAATCCTCCACAGAGCTCTGGGGTTTCCTATCCTCTATACCGTAGAGTTTGATCATTCCATCTAAAATTCCTTGGTATTCGCTGTACCAGCTGAAGTGACCTGTATTTGCCAACAGAGCCACCAGAAGTAAGCGTAAAACAAAAAGTTTTTTTCTGGTAAATCCTAGCGAGTCATAAACTTTCGACAACAAGACGTAAACATTTGTTTGATTTTCGATGTCCATCTCTTTCAATTGAAGTTCGAAGATCTTATTAGCAAATGAGTAGATTTCTATCTTTGTGAATAAAAGTTCGTCGTGGTCATCGGATATTTCTGAATCTGCTTTGTCTTCACGCTCATCCTGAGGCTCCTTGAGGGAAGTGCCCTTTATAATATTTCTCAAAACCGTTTGAGAAAGTCTTGTACTGGAACGACATGCGACCATAAACGTCAGGGTCTTCAGAAGAGTCTCCGAATAGACGATTTGTGGCGCATAATCGCAGTGGTGGTTTAAGCTTAATTCGTAATAATACAAGATCTTCTCAGAGATCATTTTGATGAGTATGGGCAAATTCACGTTCTCCACATCTAAATCTTGATTAAACGTCAAAGTGCTTGAAGACGTTCTAGGCGATCTATTGGGTGTGATCACGTTGCTTTTTGCAGAGTTTAACTCCATGCTATTACTAGTAGTTTGTACTGGAGTGATTAGTATGACAATACTAGGTATTTGGAATGGGACCTTCAAAAACGTGAGTAGAAGGAAACAAATGGCCACGCCGTCCAGCGCAGATGCCAACCACAGGTGATCTCGAATTTTGTACAACTGTGTCACAGACTCTGTAAAACTGTGAAGTGCATCCATGTACCTGCCAGCCAGTAGCTGAAAATTTCCCAAAATCTTACACTGTCGACCCTGAGACCTGACCTGTGACTTATTTTCAGAGGCGGACAATGATTTGGCCAACTTTAAAGACGCCGACCGTTTAATGCTACCAGTAGTGGACTCAAAAGTATTATGTCTCTTCGAAGATGAGGATGAAGAGGTAACCGATGCACTGGCTCCAGCCAATTGTCTGGTGAAAGCCGTCTTCAACACCGCGTTACCACCAATGGCTCCCGGGGATCTCAGTGTAACGTGCTTATATGAGGAATAATAGTGCGAAAGAGCATTTAGGAAATTTCTACCAATATCGCAAACAATCGTCTCCAAATTTAGTTCAAAATCAGGACCACTGTGGAAGGTATGCGCATCATGTTTCAAATCCAAGTTATTCTCCCCTACATATATCAAGTTGTGCGATATGACAGTGGGATATTTCTCCTTCAAAACTTTTAGATTCATTTCCACATCACTACCATCGTTTACGAGCCCTATCACAACGAATATCTTTCTAAATGGCTCGAAATCATACAGAAACAGATTCAACGCATCGTGGTGCCCAGACGTACCGATCTCGAAGAAAAGCCTCCCGTTCGGAAATCCTTGCGGCGTGAAGAGCGGACTGTCAATTGGAGTAATGTCAAGCAGCCTTACCTCATTGTACTTGCTTAATGTCTTGACAGCGTCTGAAAACTCCTTCCTTCTCCATCTTCCAATTGGGACCACCAGCAGTCGTACGCGGCAAGGTTGTACAAAACTAGCATCGTATGTCAACGGATTCATGGCTAAAAAATCCCCCAGCCGCTAAAATGGGCAAGAAAACTCTTTGCAGGCTCCTTTTCACCAAATGATTTAGTTTTGGCTACTTGCTCTTCGATGATTTTTTTTTTCAAGGCGCCTTTAAAAAACTGAAGTAACAAGAATTTTAAACCTATTTGCCACCTTTAAGACTACCAAAAGGCTGCGTTAAATAGTTTACAAAAGCAGTATGGCAGGTCTATCATTTGAGAACTACCAGAGAAATAACCATTTGGCCTCTCAAGGTCATGCTGTGCCCAAGGCCACCTCCACGGGTACTACAATTGTTGGTGTGAAATACGATAAGGGTGTGGTTATTGCAGCAGATACGAGATCTACACAGGGTCCCATAGTAGCAGACAAGAACTGTGCCAAATTGCACCGTATGGCGCCACGCATATGGTGTGCCGGTGCCGGTACTGCTGCTGATACCGAAGCGGTGACACAGTTGATCGGATCCAATTTGGAATTGCACAGCATGTATGTAGGGAGGCAGCCTCGTGTGGTATCTGCGTTGCAGATGCTAAAGCAGCATTTGTTTCGCTACCAAGGTCACATTGGGGCATACTTGATTGTGGCAGGTGTGGACCCCACAGGTGCCCATTTGTTCTCCGTGCAGGCCCACGGATCGACTGACGTTGGTTACTACTTGTCGCTGGGTTCTGGTTCGCTGGCTGCCATGGCTACGCTGGAATCTAATTGGAAACAGGATTTGACCAGGGACGAGGCGGTCCAATTGGCCTCGGATGCCATTCAGGCAGGTATATGGAACGATTTGGGCTCGGGTTCCAATGTGGACGTTTGTGTGATGGAAGTGGGCAAAGACGCAGAGTATCTGAGAAATTACATTACTCCCAATGTCAGGGAACCCAAGCAGCAGAGTTATAAATTTGCAAGAGGCACCACGGCAGTTCTTAGGGAAAGCATCATTGACGTCTGTGATTTGCAGGAGGAAATTGTTGACGTTACGGCATAGATCCTTACGTAATATATATATTATTGTTGTCTTTGTGTCTATTTTTGCGCTTGTAGCACTTTTACAGTGGCTTCCACGATGGCAAGGTGCTCTGCAGCGTGTACACGCTGCTCGTACTGCTCTAGAGACTCTTGGCCGGGCACAATCTGCAGCTCTTTCACCAGCACAGGCTCGCCTCTGTCGACTTCCTCAATCACATAGTGCACCATGCATCCGGCCTTAAGAGTTTGGCCTGTCTCCTGGGCGTTCTGCCATGCCATCTGGATAGCATGGGTGGTTCCATCAAATGCTCCGGGAAGAGCAGGATGTAAATTAATGATGGGGACGCCCCTAACTTGCGATAGAAACTCTGGTCCCAAGATAAGTAACCAACCAGCGCAGACGACCAGATCCGGTTTGCCTTCCATCACTTGAGCAGCGAGGTCCTTCTCAAAGAGCACTCTACACTGTTTCCTTGCGGCTGCATCCGTTTTAGGCACATCTTTGACGAACGGATACAATGAGCACACTTTGGTGGGTATATGGGCCTTCTGGGCTCTTTCAAGACCGTACGCCTTCTTGCTTGACGAGATGACAGACGTGATTTGACCACCACCTAATTGATTTTGGGCCTGCGCATCAATCAGCGCTTGCAGATTGGAGCCTGATCCAGATATAAGGACGGTAATACGCGACATCGGCTAGCGTGGTGGTGGCTTTGGTGAGGAAATGTAGGGCAGATGCATCGCATCTCATCTCATTGATTTTTTCAAATTTCACAGTTTGGAAAGTTCAATGGATGAGGTGAAGAAAGAGATGGAACTGAAACCCAGCTTGTTTTGGTCGCTCTGGCATTTGGAGTACCCTTTCTGGGTGCCACTAATTGGCCTAAAGCGATGCCTTTGGCTCTCTAGACCTGCATCGATCTCGCTTCACCAATAAACAGATGCCAGAAGTCAAATGAGCCACAGAAGGTCACAAGTGATAATTGGGGGCACAACAAATGCGCTGAATATATCCAGCAGCTTTGATAATCCTTAGAAATCTCCAATATCCACTCTTCATCGCGCTGTTAGACATCTCGTTGTTAGTCGGGTAATTATCTTTTTGTCGTTCACTCACTTAAGTTTGAACTATCACCCTAGTGAATCATTAGTGGAAGGCATATAAGCAAGCTTAGAAGGTGATAGGAGAGTTATTAGGGCCCAGCAGCGAGTGGCTGGAGTAGTTCAAAGGTGTGAGTGAGACTGTGTTTTGTTTGCGTTGCCTTTGAAGCTTTGGCAAGCGAGATATATAAGCCATGGCCACCAGCAGCTCTTTAAACCCAGGTGGTGGGGGTTTGCACCAAGAGATCCAGGAGGCGATTGATCAGGTGGAGCAGCTCAAAGTTACAGAGTTAAAGGCTATATGCCGATCCATAGAGTTGCCAATAACGGGTCGCAAGGCGGTTTTGCAGGACCGCATAAGGGCGTATTTGAAGAACTCCTGCTCCATTGGCCACATAGATCCCTGGAGGCCCAAGACAATACGAGTTCTGATAGATAAAGCTAAGCTAGGGGAAGTTTTGCCCAAATATGACATAATGTGGCAGACTCTAAAAACTGGTGTGTTTAATCATCCTGTGGCTACGGGTGCCCAACCGGTGAGTACGCTGCAGCTACAGCAGCAGCAGCAGCATCCATCCCAGGTTCAAGCTGCGTATACACCTTATAGAACCATCAGTCCCGGTGAATTGAGCGTCACGGGGAATAGGCCGGCGGCTCCCAAGAACCGGTACATGCATTTCAAAGAATCTCCTTTTTACAAGATGAGAAAGCTAATACAGGAAACGGCTCAAAAACTAAACATCACGAATGTGAGAGGCTCTTGTGTGGCTCGCTTCAGATTCACAAAATCAGATTGGACCCTTTTGGAGTCGGATCAGAAATACAAAGTGTATTTGTTTTGTGGAATGGTAAACGCCAGTGGTTTCCAAAGCAACCAACCGATCCAATTCCCCTACCCTAATGAGATTAAAGTTAATAGCGTTCAAATAAAGGATAATGTGAGAGGCTTGAAGAATAAGTTGGGCACAGCGAAGCCGGCGAATTTGACACCATATTTAAAGCCATCCACACAACAGAATGTGTTAGAGATCGTTTATGCATTCACCAAAAGCGAGTACTACATCTATTGCTACATTGTTGAGGAAGTCGCCCCCGAGGAGCTATTACAGGAAATACTTCAACATCCTAAAATCATCAAGGCGGCCACTTTACATTACCTCGAAAAGACCTTGAATGAGGAGGAGGACGATGACCTGGTGACGACTTCTACCGTGATGACCTTGCAGTGTCCTGTTTCGTATACACGTATGGTATATCCCGTGAAATCCATCATGTGTAAGCACCTACAGTGCTTCGATGCACTTTGGTACATGCATTCGCAGCAGCAAATCCCTACTTGGGAATGTCCTGTGTGCCAGATAGAGATTGACTTAAGCAGTTTGGCCGTTTGTGAGTTTGTCGACGAGATTTTGAAAAATTCTGATAAAGACGTGGAACAAGTTGAATTATCGGCTGATGGATCCTGGAGACCGGTCTTGGAGGAAGCCCCCAAACAGCAGGAGCGTCCCACTATAACTACTGCGACCAAAGTCAAATTAGAGAATGGAGAAGATGAGGATAAACCGTTATCAGAGTATGCTAAGGGTCCTTCACCTTCCAATGAACCCGTTGTCATTTCACTTGACAGTGACCAAGAGGATGAACCCATGGAACGGGAAGAAACAGGCCTCGTACGAGAACTGCCGCAGCAGGAGTCGGGTCCCCCCGCGGCACCAAGAAGAACGTACGTGGATGATAACGATAATGGATCCCAGGCTACTTTGGACCCAAGAGCCAATCAAACCACCACTCCAACCGCTCCGAGACAGAATTCATGGGCGGCAGAGGATAGTTTGGACTATGTGGTGCCCCATATGGAAGTACCGAATATCTTGGGCAAGACTCCTCTTAATAACAACGGTGAAGAAGATACATCTCTGGCTGAGGGGAACTCTGGGTCGCCAACACCAAATTCTCACGCAAGAGGTATGTTCACGCCGGCCGCCACGATGAGTCCCACCGCTAACGGGCAACTTGGCCTGCAAGGGGCCCGCGAGGACGGATCTGCCCTTAGGTCTCACAGCGACACTTTGGATCCGAACGCATCATCGAACGAGGGAGGATCTGGATCGAGTTCCATGTTGGGCATGACGGGACAAATTACATACCCGCCAAATCCATCTACCGCTTCAACCGCCTCCGCAGGATTCAATGGCAACAGCAGTAATCTTTTGGGAATATCCGGAGAGCTTTCGTCTCTCAGAACAGCCCCTGAGGACCGACCACCCCCCCTACCGCCTCTGCCAAATCCTGGTGTAAGACCACCAAGCCGACAACCGGTGCCAATGAGAACCAGGAAACCGGTGGTGTCGCCCTTCATGCCCGTGAAACCGTACCTGAACATGTTGCCGCGCAAGAGGCACATTTCCAATTCTCCCAATGGCGCCAACGGGATCAATAGCCCGCAGGCTTTGGGCGTATCGATAGATAACCCTGCTGCTCCTCGCGGCTCATCACACTCTGACGACGTTGTAGATCTTACTTCGGACTAAGTGTTCTGATTCTCTGCAAATAGTCTGTATACCCAAAATAATGTGTTCTATGTATCCTACTATTAGATGAACGGGATGAAGACGGGCACAGACTCCCTGTACTCGTAGTACTCGTTGCCAAAGAACCGCAGCAGGTGGCCTTCTTCGAACTTGATTCTTTGGCTGAAAAATTTCCACAGCACGACGGCGAAGAGGAGCATCGAAATTGGGTTCAACATGATCATCTGGGTTCCTATGGCCCACCAAAAGAAGCCAAAGTAGCTCGGGTGCCGAATCCACTTGTAGATACCATCCTTAATCAGTACGTGATCTTCGCCTCTGTCGGTCTTTACCGTATGGGAGAAGGACCCGCCTGCCGTACACATGGCCAAGGTCCTGACCAGTTGTCCCACCACTATAAAGGAATATCCCAGGGTGATTACTACCAAGTGGGAACTGGACCAACAGTCAGTCTTCCAACGCGGCAGAAACAGGTACTCCAAGAAGCACTCCAATATGGCAAATGAGTGGCATAGCAGGTACTCGATGCCATTGTGCAGCAAGAACGAGTCTTCGGTGACCTGTCTGGGATTATACTTGGCCGTGGTGTAGTACTCTAAGAAGTGGAAAAGGGCCAGTGAAGCCATGTAAACGTCAAAGGACTTGAGTTGAACCGTCCTAATCAGCCCCAGGAACAACCCCATCACACCACCCAGGACAAAAGCCGTCAGGGCAATGCGATGCGGTTGATTGTTACGCACATCGGGCAGTACAGGAGACATTGCTTACTGAGCTAGACCTTCGAAACCTGTCTAATTGTGGTGACCTTTCGATGCTGGTTTTAAGCGTCGCGAAATTTTTCGAACCTCAAATTATCGATGGATACACCTTGTTTCGTTGTGCAAGTTGAAGCATCTGAGTGAGCATATCTTACTGCCGCACTGTACGCAACTGGATATGCTGCTGTAGCCACCACACACGGAGCAGATGGTGATCACTGGCAGTACTTTGAAGTACTTCTTGTTGGAGACGTTGTAGTATATGATGCTCTTGTTGACCTGGTCCAGGGCATCCAAGTAGCTTTGTAAAGGTCTCCTGGAGGATAGTGTTTTCTTGAGAGCTACGATCCTGTTTGTGTTCTTCCTTTTGGGCACTGGGGGCTTGGTGGACCGGTACGACAAGTGGATCGTCTTGGGCATCTCAAACTTGTTCTTGGTCCTCGTGGCACCCCCACCACCTGAGGACTCGATCTTGTCCCTCTTGATACCTGTCATGGCACTGAGCATCGCTGACACCTCTGTCAAGTCACAATTGTTTTCCGTGTCGAGCTCCATGTGGTGTCTCTTGGACTTTATGATCTCCTGCTGCGTGAACTTGTCCAGCATTGTGGAGTTGTTCGTAGTCTCATGAGTGTCGTTGTCATCCTGTTTCTGTGTGTATAGCTTGTGCTCTAGGTCAGCGAGGGAATAGTTGACACGCTTAGTGGATCTTGAAGTGGAAAGCGAAGAGCTGAGTCTGTTGTTCTTGGTGATTTTGTTCCTATAGCCGGAGGACTGTGGGTCTAGAGAAGTGTAGTAGACGTTGGGGTTATACGATTTCTTGTTGATCTCTTCTACCGTAGGAGGCATCGCTATCTCTTTCTTCTTTTTTTCTGAGGTTTGTTCTCTCGTTCTACAAACTGTATACACGTTATAACTTAGCCTTTAAAGTCTGGTTTCTGGTCAAAGTGTCTGCAATTTCGTCAGCCGCTTGCGACAAATAATAGTGCAACTTGTGAACACTCAACGCACTATCATCGGGCTTGTTGACAATGTTGATGTGCAACCAGTCGTTGTTGAGCATGTATGCCAGACCGAACCCGTTGTCGTTCACTTGAGACCAGCCGTAGCCGTCAAAGTATTCTGAGGACAGCTGCGAAGTGGAGATGAGCCAGGTAGAACTGTAATGGAACAGAGGGTCCTCGAAGAGGGCTGGCACTTGATCAGCTTCAGTCAGCATGTTCTTCAATCCAAACAAGTGGCGGTCCACACCATGACCATCAGCAGCCATCTTCAAGTAGCTCGAGTGGTACTTGGCAGACTCCTTCAAAGCTGTGATCTTCTCCTCATCGCTAGCCTCTACTGATTCCCAGGTGGACACGAAATGGGCAGAGGCCTCAGAGACAGGCCTGCCTGTCTCCGTGCGACCTTTAAAATATTTCCTCGTGGAGGCGGCTTCGTACGTGGGCAATTGCCTGCCCAAGTACTTGTACACAGCGAGTTGGATGATCTGTTGGATAAATGCATCCGGGGACATGCCGTTCCTTTTGGCAAAATTCTTCCCCAGCCTGTTGTAGTGCCAAACACGTAATTCGTGGTCATTCACCGTATCGTGGAACTGTTGGAGCGCCCCGGAGATGTCATCCCGCACAGCGGGGGTAATGATGAAGGGCAGGTGCTGCGGCAAAGCTTCGAGCTCCTTCTTGGAGAACGTGGTGGAGATCGCAGCCAAGAATTTCTTCGGATCCAAAGATTCCAGTTGCCTGGCGACATAATCGTTCAAAGAGCATGTGGGGGTTCCGTCCATCTTTGCGTGTTCCCCCAGAAAACCAGAGGAACCGTTGCGCGCTACGATAAATTGCAAAGACTTGTCAAAAAACCTGTTGTAACCATCACCGTGCCAGTAGGTCCTTGATTTTTCCTCCAACGTAACTGGCGCCACCTCGTCTAGCGCTAGTAAATACGTTGCCTTGTGAATGGTCTCAAGCGAATCGCGTGAAACCGGGTTTGGGATTAATCTCGAATGTATTTGGCGCCATTGATCCCGCGGTAACGACGTCAGGGAACCTATGCCGGCATTAGCGGCCTCTGGAACTTTGGCGCTCAATTCGTTGACCACTGCGTAAAGCTGTTTCCAAATCTCGTGCGCACCGTATGGTCTGGATTCCCCATCATGGGTATAAACCTTATAGAAGTTACCCCTATAGGCCACAACGATGAAATCGTTCTCATAGATCGAGTGGAACACGTAGCTATCGCGATTCCCGCCAGCAGGACCAGGCACACGCGAACTGTTAAACATGAGTTGGAATCCATTCATGCAGAAGGGTGTTCCCTTGACCACTTCCGCAGGTAACGACTCGTCCTTGACGGATTCCACGAATTTCGAAACCGTGGTAATGATGGCAGTCGCTTTCAAGAGCGGATCCGAATCGATGACCCTGTGAGAAGTGGGCAGGGGCTTGTGCGAGAAGAAATACGAAACGAACGGAACCACAGGATCATCATACTCCAAATAGGATTGGTTGTCCCAGAACTCTCCGAGCCAGTTCTTCTTCGTTCTAGCGTATTCTACCAAGCGAGCCTGTAATTGTGGCCCAGTTTTCTCCAGTAACTCCTTACAAAGCAGTTCCTGTCTCGCAAACTCTCCCGGCTTATGGCAGTAGGGCTTGACAGAAATCAAATACTTGGCTAAGGTATCTTTCAAATCCGGAACCACCAGGTCCGGCAACGTCTTTTGCTGGGCAAAGGTCACCCCCTTGTAACTCGGTCTCCGCGACTGGTAGTACTTGTTTGCATGGCGAGCCATATAGTGCTCACCATTCCCAGACTCGAACTCAAAGCTTCTTAACCTGACGTCTGTCATCTTTCTCGAATTGATCAAGGGTCGTAGTAAAGAAAAACTGCCGAGCTTCATCCTGGAGAGGAAAGGATTCGGAAGTCGCTGAGGTAAGAAAGACCAGCATCTTCCCATCTCCTCTTTTATATCTACTGGAATCTCGGCGGCTATCATTTTTCCCCGCTATATCTTTCGCAGAGTCACGCAAGTCTTTCCCCATTGCGCCGAACCTTAAAGTACACCGGCGTTAACCACCCATGGCCCGCCTTCCTAATCAAAGGGTATAAACTTTTACAAGCTGAAAAATAATATTTACCACTCGCTCTTTTTTATATCTGTGTATATATGTATTCTTGCATTACGCATTCTGAGTGTTCTTTTAAGAGAGTTGTGTTATAGGCTTTATTATTTAGCTTGCTGGGTTGTTCACATGTACATTAACCGGAAAATGCACAACTATTGAAAAAAGAAAAATTTATGAATTCAAAGTTCAGTAACACTGACTTCTATCCAAACCTTCAGAGCCTGGCGGGATTGGAGTCGAATTGTGGAGCGAACGTAGCAAAATTCGCTTGCTTGTGGGGATTTTACCTTTCTTTGACCCCTTACCCTTGACCCTTTGAGTTAGCGTCTTGTTGATTGAGAATAGTGTGAAATTCCCTTTTTGATACTCTCAGTGGATAGTAAAGTTGTCATTGTGCTGGCAAATTTTGTCATTGGCCCACCCCAGGCCGATGTCGTGTTCTATTATCTCAGAGTCAAATTAGTCTTTACAGAGAACAATGGGGCGTTGGGAGTTTCCAGTTGGGAATTTTCCCTTGTAACACGTTCGAGAACTCTCTTGGTCTCCCTGTGCACATCGTATTCTTCCACAGCTTCACAGAAATCTCTAAAGCCTGCAATACTTCGCCACCGAGTCCAGTAATAGCATCATGTACCCTAGTTATACAGGCGTTCAAGCGAATGTCTGGTTGAAGTTGTAACTCACTACAAGGTCAGGGAGCTTTAATTTTTTAACGCCTCTTGACCAAAGGTCGATCAAGGAGTGCAAGTAGTAAGCTGGGAGCTGAAAATTGAAGCTACTCTCGTAAATTCGAAAATAAGAATTAAAGATTAAAGATTTAAACGTAAAAATTTGTTAACAAAGGGCTTCATAACACAAAGATTTCATAAATCGAGGTTAATCTAGTAAATCTACCGGAGATAAATATATACCATTAAGTTCTAGAAGATATAGACAATTTTTATTATTAAATATTGCTTATTTTTTATTCCCTGGCGCGCGACACACTGTCAAAAAAAAAAAAAAATCCGAGTATTGCGAAAAAAAGAAACCGAAATTTCCCTGCGTAAAGGTTAATTTTATCTAAATACGCCATCCATTCTATATCTCCCAATCACATCAGGTTGAGGGAGGAGAACATGCTATTTCAAGTTTAGTCTTGTCTGCAACTTTAGAGAGTGAGTTGACAGTAAGAAACGTTCAGTTTAGAAATGAAAAGAATAAAATAACAGCTCTTAAACATTTGCATTCTCTTGAGAACATCTATCAATGCAAAAGACTAAAGTGGAAAGAAAAAGCTAAGCTATATCGATCGATAATCTTTCAATTTCTCGCACCCCCATCGAAAAAAAAATGGGACAAGCCCTCTAGGCCCCCAACCTCTGGCCATGACCAGGAAAGTAACCTGGAGAGTCTCTATGCTTTGCCGTAGTGCTTGCGGAGTTAGCACCACTAGTACTATTTTCATTGCTTTCTCTCAAAAGAGCTGCCCGCCTGATGGCTGCACCTGTAATGGGCTCGCCTTCCTCAGACTGTGGTTCTTTTTTGATTTCCGTGCGATAGCCCAGCTTCTGTCCACGTCCCTTTGAACTCAAGGTAAAATTATTTCTTGCCCTTTTCACCCACTGGGGTGCTCCAAAGTAGCCATTGGGTGAAATGCCATAGTGTGGATTTTCACCAAAGAACAACCATCCCAAAATGGGGCCACAAGTCCTTGTATCGAGACAGAGATACAGGTATGCAGTGAGGAACCCAACTAAATGCACGGCAAAATTGTCCTCACCAAATACAAATGCCGTGAACAGCTGGATCAAGGGAAAGTACTTGCCCCAAATGGGGAACAGTCCATAGAACATCACTTTAACGTTAGCGTTGTCAACAGACCAAGTGTATGTGAGACATGAGGAAAACGCACCCGTAAGTATGAGAGGATGATATCTGCCAAATAATATTGTCACGGTGGCGCAGATGGTGATAATGCAAAAGCACAGGTAAAAGGCATAATCCCGATGGTCTCTTCTCGATTCAAGCTGTGAGGACCTCGAGTAGAAATTGTACATCTCCAACATGGCAGGCATGGCTTGCATGGGTAGAATGATACAGGATGTGAACACTCTCCATATTTGAAAGTGTGGGCCCACTTCGTTAAACTGATACACCAAACGCCCCGTGGAGAGCAGCTCCAATCTGTTCAAAGTCGTTATGATGACTACCGATGAAATCAAACATCTCGTCACGATTGGAATGCCCTTCCACACTTGCAAGGGCCCCGTGTTGTTATGTGTACTGTTCATGCTTGGTTAAATTTGTTGATTTTACGTGCTTTAAAAATTTTCTAACTCTTAAGATGACCAAGGATGGCCAGGACTAATAGGCAGATATTGTCCCAGGGCAAAGATTATGCCGCTAGAAGGGCCAAGGAGTTCGGTACAAGCGGCGTGGAGTTCAATAAAGATGATAGGTTACAGTACTTAACCGGGTTCCACAAACGTAAGGTGCAGAGGCAGAAGAAAGCACAAGATTTCAATAAGGAGCAAGAGCGTTTGGCCAGGGTTGAACAGCGAAAGGAGATGAGGGAGGAAAGAAAGAAGCAGATGGAGGAGAATATTAAACAGTTCAAAAAAGGGTTGGATCTCGATCATGACGATGACGATGACGATGAGAGCGAAGCTATGAATGCGGCGGGAGCCGAAGATACAGAGGAGTGGCATGGATTCGATCAAAAGCCCATTCTTAAATCTGTTTATCCTGAAGCAGACGTTAGCATTGAGACATTAGAGCCCAACGATAATTTGGACTTTTTGGCCAAAGTGAATAACGTTAAACTGGGTGAGTCGGAACGTATACTTAAGCAGAGCATTTCAAGAGCAGGAAAATATGCCAAATTCCTAGGTATGGACGAGAGGCTTGCGAAGCCCGAGAAGCCCAAGAAGAAGAAGAAGTTTAGGTATTTGAGCAAAGGCGAGAGAAGGGAAAATCAGTTCAAAGCCAATAAAAACAGAAACCGTAAATAGTTGTATTTTAGTAGTTGTTCTTCAGACACATACTGTAACCTTGAGCATTGTGTAGAAGAACGGATGGCGTTTGAAGACCTCTGGACGACAGAGGGAATATACCTATTGATTTTTCATATTCCCTTTGTGTATTTTCACGTTTAGTTCTTAGAATTTCATTCATAAATCGTTCTCTGTCTTGATATTCCCTACACTAGCACGGAAACCTCGATGCACCCGCCCGGCTTGCATCCACTTCTCTTTAATTTGTTCATGTTAAATCCACATAAAAAAAAATTGAGTTAGAGACACACTGACGTATGAGTCGGTTGACAAAACAGCTAGAGTCTTAAAAACGTCCTTATTAATCTTACCATAGTATTGTTACCCTAAAAAAAACTAGTTACAGGTACTCGTCGATTCATGTAAATATACTATAATGATGGAGCGTCAACATGTATATTCGGCTTCTAGCTTAAATAATACCCAAACAGCTCTACGCAGAATCTCCAAATATTGAATCTCACTGGGAAAGAATAACGCATTACGTCCACTGTGCAACGTCCATACCCACCAGTACTTAATGACAAAATCGACACAAATGCCGACGTAGTAGACAGGACGGGGAAACCCCAGCTCCTTGGGTCGCAGCCACAGAATAGAGTCCAGTTTCCAATCTACAAATACGTCCCAGTAAAACGTATAGCTAGCGTTCAAAAGCATAAACCACAGCTGCGTGCTGTATTGAAACTTGTCAGGCTGCACGCGGGAGTACCAAACACACACGAGGATCGGAATGTTGCTAGAATATTTGAGGAAATTCCAAACGTGCTGTCTGTTCCTCGTCAACCAGTACTCCCTAGCACATTGAAATATCCTGATGCTTACGGGCAACATGGCTACCGCCAGGTCCAAATGGGAATCCGTGTCAAATAAGAAAGCTGTCACAGATAGACTAAAATCTATCAGAGGCTTAGAAAACGACGTAAGCGAGTCAGACAGCAGGATGTAGACATTGCGTAGCTCCTTCGGTTCGGGCTCGATGAGCAAGATGCGACCAGTGCAATACGCCAAAATCGGCGAACGCTTGAGCAAGTAACCAATAATCAGGCCAAATTCAAACAAGGGCAAAGACTGTCCAAGGATGGAAACAAGTTGAAACTTCTCAGCCACTGGGCGTAGGAGGAACCCCAGGGCAAGCAATGGGGCTACTCGTGCCCATAGCGACACCGCGAACTCTTTCGAAGCTCTCTGCAGCTGCGAATGCGTCAAAGGTGCTCTTAATTCTTGGGGGAGCCTTGTTTGCACAACTCCAGACAGATCCATTCGAAAAGAGGCAAAAAACGATAAAATCCAGCACCACGTACATGCCCCCAACAGCATTAATAGGCTGATACGCTCTGAACCAGCCACATAGACGGTCCCCTGCATAATTGTTTTTTTTTTTTTTTTTTTTTGATGGTCCTACCCCGTTAAGGTCGAGAGCCTAAGCCTTCGCTTGATTCAGTGTCTTTGTAAGTAATCATACAGGCTGCTGGTCGCGAACCCTTCATGATTAGCATGAATATTTAACATCATAATCAAACAAAGAGTACAAGAAATAATAGTAAAAAACAAAGCTAAACAGAACACCCATTGTGGCAAATATTTCAGAATTTTCAGTGTTTGGCTATGTTGCTTAGTCGGTCACTTCAAGAAATTGATCCGCTTGGGGCGACAACTATGTCATCACATATGCCGTTGGGTATTCTGTCAGGAAAACACCTGTTTTCAAGAGCATAACGTTTAGAGATACAGGCTCGAATGGTCCCTTTGAGAGGTATCCATGGAGGTCTAAGTAGAAGTGATCGAATGTTGTCCAACTTTAAAAATTTTCAGCCTTTAAATACTTTTCAACACATCTTGTGCGGGTAAGATTGACTACACATTTTTTTTCAACTTTTCAATGAATTAAAAGAACTCTATACTGGTGATACAGGTGGTTTGGCAAAGTGAATAAGAGTCTTGCGGCAGCTGATTCGAGGTAGTTTATGCTGTTTTTGAACGTGCTGAAGGCGCAGACGAGTCTCACAGTCTCGCCGGCTGTGAGATTCTTCTCGCTGTCGTGGAGATCGATGCAAGAAGCTGGGGCAAGGGCAGAAACACCAGACGTGAACCCGCATATGCTTAAGATTGTCCCCACCCAGGAGGATGTGGCCACGCTGGAGAAACAGGATGATTTGATCAAGAGACGTCGTAAGCTGGCCAAGGAGATAACCGTGATGAAAAAGTTGAAACCGGTGTCGCCCGGCTTAAGATGGTGGAGGAAGCCCGTCTACCCGTATTTGCACAAGGGGAGGCCAGTAATGTGGTTAACCAAGGCCAAGAGGGGAACTGGTGGAAGGAACCATTCCGGTAGGATCACAGTTCGTCACAGAGGCGGTGGTCATAAAAGGCGTCTTAGAATTGTGGATTTCACCCGTTGGGAAGCTGGTGCTCAGACCGTGGAAAGAATTGAGTACGATCCTGGTAGATCTGCGCACATTGCTTTGGTGAAGCATAACACAACGAACCAATTGTCGTATATTCTGGCCTGTGATGGGCTCAGACCAGGGGACGTGGTAGAATCCTACAGACATGGAATCACCAAGAAGTTGCTCCAAGAGATGGGTGGTAAAATAGATCCCGCCATCTTGAGTGTGAGAACTGCTCAGAGGGGTAACTGCGTGCCGATCTCCATGATCCCTATCGGCAGCATAGTCCATAACGTTGGGTTGACTCCCGTGGGACCTGGTAAGTTCTGTCGTGCTGCCGGCTCGTATGCTCGTATCCTTTCGAAATTTCCTGAGAAGAAGAAAGCTGTGGTACGTCTCCAGAGTGGCGAACACCGTTATGTGTCGCTAGAAGCCTGTGCCACCCTTGGAATTGTCTCTAATATCGACCACCAAAACAGATCTCTCGGTAAGGCTGGTAGATCTAGATGGTTGGGCATAAGGCCCACTGTGAGAGGTGTGGCTATGAACAAGTGCGATCACCCTCACGGTGGTGGTCGTGGTAAGTCCAAGTCCAAGAAATTGTCTATGTCGCCATGGGGCCAGTTGGCCAAGGGATACAAAACCAGGAGGGGCAAGCACCAGAACAAGATGAAGATCAAGGACAGACCTAGAGGCAAGGCTCTCTAGGCTGTAAGTGTATACGTCGTGTAAATAAACTAATCAAACAAAACTCTATCAAGCCAGTGTAAACGGCCAGTCGTCCAGTTCGATCATGTACCCTAGAGCGATCTTAGTATGCTCCACCATGTGATCCAAGCTCAAGCGATCTATGGTATCCATCGCTGTATGGACGTAATGGTTGTTCTTGCTCATCTCAGATTCGATTACAAACGCCGCTGGATAACCATTTTTAGTTGCACTACCGTGATCGCTGCAGGCGTAGCCGCAGGTGCTTTCCTTGTAAGGGATCCGCAAGTAGGAGTTGATGACCAACTTGATGAAATCTGTAAGCTGCGGAGCTGTGTGATCAGTTATTACACCTACATGTTCATCACTCGGGTCTTGCACGTAGCCCGTCATGTCCTGTTGCAACATGGCGGTAACTCGTTTGCCCTGCTCCGCATAGGCGGTAAAGATATGGAGAGAGCCAAGCAACCCACCTTCCTCTGCAGAATAGAAATGTAACTCCACCGTGTTTTTGGGTCGATGGCCCTGTGCCAAATGTGCTACGTAGAGCCTTAGCGCCTCCAAATTTGTGACTGTGCCAGAACCGTTGTCATCGGCTCCTGGTGCCGGCATGAGTGAGGGAAAGATCAAGTTCATGGAGTCCTGGTGGCTTCCCAAAACCACCACATTTTCTGGGGTTTCCGTTCCTAAGATATCAACGATAATTGAAAATTGGTCCCAATCTGCGTGGTTGAAATGTGTCACTTTGATGACATTTGGAGGTAGTTCTCGTGTCAAGTTGAAGATCTTCTGGCCCAGCCAACACGCAGACTCGTAGCCAGATGCAGATTTGTAGTAGCGGCTAAAGAAACTGGTGAAATGGACCAAATCATCGTACATAGATTGTTTATCAATCTGGGCCGCTAGCGACGTAACAGTCTCTGAATGGTTTGTCTCTTTGGGATAGTTGTAAACTGGGATGTCCACTTGCCTGTCTTCTTTGCCCAGCAGTGGAAAAGATGTCACATCTATGAATCTTATACCTCTTCTCAACAATGATAACTTTTCTGATTCTTTAGCGTGTATGTAGGAACCCTTATCCACCTCCAATATTCTTAGTGGATCCTTCGGTAAAACATTGGCAAGCACTGTACCTAAAAGCAGATAACCCAACCTCATACCGGATGCTTTTTGTTTCCTTTTAGCTCGAGTTTGTTTTCAGCAGGGATATGTTGCTTTAACGCACAATAAAAAGGCAGAAATATTCTATTAACCTATACAAAATTAAAATATAACATCGTCTTCCTTGTCTGTCACCAGCTCAGAAGATTTTCCGTCCCTGCCACTGGCATCTTGGTTTGCCGCCTGCTGTGCTTGTCTCTGTTCGTCCAGTTGCGCTCTCTTTTGCTCCATTTCCGCATCTAATCGAGCACTTTCCAGCTGTTTCTTCTCCTGCACTTTCTTCAATCTATAAAATTCTTCCCTATCCAGCTCATCCAATTCGCTGTTGATGTAGGCTATTGTGTTTTCAGTTCTAGGAATAATAACGTGCTCAATAGCGTTGACTCTTCTGTTCGTCACCTTGATCACTTCATCTAAAATGATGAATGCAGTTTGCAAAGATGCCAACTCGACCAAAGTCTCGACAGCTTTAGAATAAATGACTTTGGCCCTTTGCACTTGTTGCCCACCACGGCCCAATCCAGTCAATTTGAAATCGTTAATGTTTGGGTCGATGTAGGACTCGAATTGGGGTAAGTAAACACCACTGACATTTTCTTGATGTGCCTTTACTTTGAACCTAGCATTCGCAACGCTTTCCTGTACTTGGTATCCAATGTTTTCACCAGTGGCATAGGAAACCTCCGCAAGGGAGAAAGCTGCCGTCTGCATAACGCGTCCCATCTTTTGCTTGGCTTCATCAATCCTTTTGGTGATATCACGGAATCTCTTAGTCAAGGCCTCAGACTTCCTTTTCAAAAGGGAATAGCCCTGGTTTGCACCCTTCAATTTGGTCTTCATCAGACCAAGAGTCATACGCGTAGGAAAAACCTGCTCTCTAGTACCAGACATTGCAACGAGAAATATTCAATTACTTCCTCCAAGCCTCTCAATGGCAGAAATAAAAAGCTCTTTAATCCTTGATTATACTCGGTAAATAATGCTCGAAGTTACCGACCCCTTTCGCTTTAAATCATGTTGCAACTTTTCAGTATGTGCGGGTCAACTAAAAATTCCAAATAATAGAGAACAAGCTCATCGCAGCTCAAGTGGGAAAGTTTATATGCAGAAAGTTAGAAGGTTTCCAAAGGCCCATGGATACCATTAAGCGATATATTATTGATGAAGAGGATATAGCGTACGAGTATGAGTTGCAAAAGACTCCGCGCAGTATAGTTACTTGGAAGCGATATCTGGAAAGTTGGAATTCGAAGAAAAGGCCATTGGAGCACATAGTTTGGCTTTACGAGCGGTTTTGTTATCAATTTCAGGACCAAGAGGATATATGGGAAGATTACATGCAGTGGGTGCTTTCTAGACAGGACTTTGACCCCGTTACTGTTTTTGAAAGATTTGCAAAGGTATTGCAGGAATTACCGGAAAGATGTGATGCGCTATGTATTAAAACCCTGGAGTTTGCTGCTAATCAATATGATTTAGGTATGATAAGGAGGGCTTTAGATATTTGTTTGGACAGGATACCGAGAGATGCTCATGGTAAAGTTTGGAAACCAGTCCTAATGTTCATAGATGAAAAATTGCTTCCTCTAACAATGGAGGATGGCCAGGGAAAGGAGGAAGATGAGTATGAAGAAATGGAGGCTTTAATATATCGAACTTTGTTTGACGATGATGGAGGGGAAGAGATAGCGGATGTGTGGTCATCGTACATTTTGCGAAGGTATATCAGTGTAGCGCCACATTGGAACTTGCAAGAGTCGCTCAAGAAAATGGCGTTAACCAAAGACCACAGAGCCCTGCATGCACTTTATGATCAATATTTGGGCCAGGGCAAGGAATTTGTGCCTGACCTGGAAATACCTTATTCTATGCACTTGGATTATTTAACGGCACTAGAGAAATTGCAGTTGGACAAGCCATACGAATCATTTCTGAAGCAGATGATGTCTGTTTTTCCAGGCAAACGCGTAGACCTTACGCTTTTGTTGGCAAAACACAGTATTCGGCGGTCCAGTTTTGAGAAATTGACTGAAATTTTGGAAAAAGCCATGCGGGAAACGCTTGATGTTAAGAGTTTAACCACGATTTATGAATTTAACGTTTTGTATGAAAAACTATATCTGGAAACCGTTGTGCAAGAGCTGAAGGCAAATCCTAGCCTGGACCATGGAATATTCGAGCTGGGGTCGCACTTGTCTCGTCTGAAAACTCTTATTGAGACCCACTCCTTGAAACTAAACGACTTGAAATTGAGGCGGAATCCCGGCTTGGTAGCAAACTGGCGTCAAAGAGTTGAGCTGTTTTCCTCCCTAAAGGAAAAATGCAACGTTTATGCGGAGGCCATTTTGACTATTGATCCAATAAAAGTCGTTGTGCCCGGCTCCCTAGGGCTTCTATGGTGTGAATACGCACAGTTGTATTGGGATGCCAAAAATTATGTCGCCGCCAGGGAAATATGGGACCGAGCATTGAGGGTACCCTTCCCTCATTTGAGAGATCTTGAGACAATTTGGATCTCTTGGACAGAGCACGAATTGGAACTGTCAGGTCTTGGGAGAGGAATCCAGATTTTAGAAACTGCTCTGCAGCTCCCAGATTCGCCTGAAATGACATTGGATAACTACAGAAAGGGAAATAAGAAGGTTGCAGCACAGACAATAGTCTTTACATCCTTACCACTGTGGTCACTGTACTTGGATTTTGAAGAGGCCCAGAGTCTGAACCATCCAGAACACATAGATAAGACCATATCCATTTACGAGCAAGCGATCGCCTTAAAAGTAGCTACACCGCTACACTTCATCAATTATGCCCACTTTTTGCAGGAACATGGTCGCAAGAAATCGGAATGTTTCCGAGTTTACGAACGTGCCATTTCCATTTTCCCACCCGAGACTCAATACGAAATTTGGAATTTGTACTTGGCAGAGGCAACTGATCCAAGTGCACCCTTGTCACAGGAAAGTATCCGTGATTTGTTTGACCATGCATTGGAAAATTTAATGCCAAGTGGAATAGATTGCAGGCCGATCTTTGTCCTATACAGTGATTTTGAAGAGAAAAATGGTTTGGTCAAGAGAAGCGTCGACATTCTTTTGCGCGGCTGTCGTGGGGACAAATCCTTAGCATTGTGGGTACAGTGCGTGTCCAAGGCAAAGCATTTGCTTGGGAGTGAAGCTTCCAGACCCTATTACGAAGAGTGCCTAAGGAGTGTACCAAATTCTCAAGCAATTCCCTTTGTCCTTGAATTTGCTGAAACTGAGGCTCAGTTGGGCGAAATGGAAAGAAGTAGAGAAATTTTACGATATGGGGCACAGTTGCTGTCACCTGCTAATAATAATGCACTATGGGAATTCTGGGACGAGTTCGAACTGCGAAATGGTGACAAGGAATCTTACAAATCGATGTTGAAATTAAAGAGGAAGTTGGAAGACAAAATGGTCGTCAACACGCAACTGGAGAGCCAAAATGAGGGCAACGTTCACTTTGTGGCAGCTACAGAAAAGAACCAATCTCTTAATCCAGAGGAAATAGATCTCAATATATAATCAAAACTATGTGAATGTTATTTCGTCTACTTGTTGGCTCTATATAGCTCTTACCACGTTAATTTTGACGCTCGACCCAATCTGAAGTACTCATTTGGGACAGACGACTCAATGCTCTAGCAAATGCAAACCTCTCTTCATCTAGGGCAAACATATGGGACTTCTTGGCAATCTTCTTCGAAAACCCATGTTGATTAACTAATTCATCATCCTCTTCTTCTTCCTTTTCCTCCTCTTCGGTCTTGACCTTCTCCTTTAGCTCGTAACTGTTCAAGATTTCTTCTGGTTCTACAAACAAGTCAGTGAAATTTGCCGCCGCCGTAGTAGCCAATTTGCCGTTACTGTCGTAGAGTG
Source organism: Zygosaccharomyces kombuchaensis (assembly GCA_003705955.2). Taxonomy (NCBI): domain Eukaryota; kingdom Fungi; phylum Ascomycota; class Saccharomycetes; order Saccharomycetales; family Saccharomycetaceae; genus Zygosaccharomyces; species Zygosaccharomyces kombuchaensis. The sequence goes on from PPJZ02000028.1 coordinate 89,593, forward strand.
CATCCAGGAAGGTAATAAACCTTCTCACTTCGTCGCGTAAAAAGATGGACAAGTAGGGAATATCGGTGACAATGATGGCTTTGAAATTATTGGCAAGCGCTAAGTAATCACCTGCAGCCAAGGGGGTACCACACAACTGCTTAAACGTAAACTGCGCCACGTATGGAGGTGTGCATTTGGGCACTTTGAACTCGCGCCCCCAAATGGTCAAGCCGTAATCTTTTAAAATCTGACGGTTTTCATTACCGGCCTCACTATTCTCCATCTGGCCAAAATACTTATACCACAGGTTGATGTGATGTTGTCTAGCGGTGGCACATTCACGAGAATTGTACTGGACACCCTTCTCGGGGAAATAGTACACAGAAGTTATAGGCCTGGGAATCTTACGGTAATCGGTGGGCGAGTTCAAAAAGATGACCTCGGTCCTTTTCTTGATCAACTCAATGCAGGGAATAAATGACTCTCTTTGCACACCATTAATGTACAGATCATCTGGTTTCCTATTGGAAGTGGCAAAAAGAACCACACCATGATCTTTGGAGAGCAGCGTATCCAGTAGTCTTCTCAGGATCATCGCGTCAGCCACATCTGTCACTTGGAACTCGTCAAAGCAGAGCAACCGGGAATCCTTGGAGATTTCAGTGGCCAGAAACGGAACTGGGTCCATGTTCCTCTTTTTGGCAGCCCCCAACTCCGTAAGGTTCTGTTCAATGGTAATCTCATGCGACCGCCTGTGCACGTACTGCATAAACTGGTGGAAATGGACCCTTTTCTTAGTGATATGCGTTGGAACCGTCGAATAAAACAGATCCATCAGCATGGTCTTGCCGCAACCCACATCTCCATATAGATATATGCCCCTTGGAATGCCCTCCCAATTCGGCTGCTTCTCCTTCAACCTCCCCGTGACAAGCTTGCCAAAATACGAAGTTTTCCAGCCAACCTGGTCTAAGACGTGGGCCTCCTTGACCTTGGGAGGCTTATAGTTCACTAGAGAATCATACAGGGAACTCAGCGAGCTGATTATGGCTCTTTGGTATGGATCATTCCTCAACCGATTCAACTTAACCAACCTGTTGTACTCTTGCAGCGGAGCGGATACCGACCTAGATACCGGCGCAGCTGCGGTTGCAGCTGTAGCGTTGAACCGCGTGGCTCTTCGAGGAATTTGGCGGGCACGTCGTAGTGGCAATCGTATCAGAAACATATTTTCTGAAGGGGTCTTCCTTCTACTTTATCCTAGTCAAGCAATCTTCGTTGATAACCCCTGTTCCAGATACTTGTGTAGTTTTTCACCGGCCGCTCGATCTTCGAGCGCTTGGCTCCAATTCTCGGTTATCGAGCGTGACAATCGGAGCCAGGAAGACAATCCTCAAGTTGCCCATCTTCTAACATTAAAAAGGTTCTTGTTAGAAAAGTGTTGAAAAGTTGTTCAAAAGTTTAAGTGAAAAGTTTCGGAGTTTTTCAAAGCATTATTCTTGTATCGCCAAGATACAGCCAAGGAAACCGAAAGTAAAAAGAGCAGCAAGTTAACCGCTGACAGTATCCGGACAGGAGAAAATTGCCCGATATTCGGACATATTTACTTATGGCCCCGATTTTGTGTATAATTCAAAAAGAAGAGAAAGGTCGTAACGAAATGGCGAGTATAATACACATTGGGGGATAAAGTGGCCTCTTGTAACGATATCTTATGGTACTGGAGAGTGAACTGCAAGGTTTGAAGCTCGAGGGAGCTCGAGAAGGGCTGTTCTCAGATGGAGTCACAGAGGGCGACGTTGTAGATGTGACGAAATTCTTCGACGAATGCGCTAGCCATTTGCAGACCAAGGCCATTATCAAGGAACCCAATTTCAATCTTTTCGAGGGGACGCATTCGTTGGAAGTGGATAACCAGAAATTGGACTCCACATCGATCAAATTGACTCCGGAGGAAGAAGGGTTCAACTGTAATCGACTGTACGGGTCTAACGAACAGGCACAATTGCAGTACGTGGTGGCAATTCTGGACCGGTTGGTGAGGAGTCTTGTGTGCTGGTTGAACGATTACCAGACTCTTCCCACCACTGTTTTGAGTTGCCGATACGTGGAGTATTTACTCGTGGAGTCGGCCAAGAAGAGCCAACTTGCTTACTTGCACGCAGGCCACCCGTTGTTTGACCAAGTACTATGCAGTGCCATTTACGGTGTATGCTATTTTGCCAAATTTGTGCAGAGGATGCTAAGGGCTGGGGTAATCTTCGAAGAGGAGGATTTGAATATTAACAGTATGGGGCTGGATTTCTTGTCGTATGTGGATGATAGGCGTGTGATACTTGAAATGTTACGAAAGGCGGTCAAGACTGCGTCAATATGCGGCGGTTCGGAAGATTTGGTTCCTCTGCTGCGGTTGATCACACACCTCGTCTGCGCAGAGTGTTATTTGGACGAGTTTTCCGCTGATATCACGCATTTGGATGGGCTGATTCAGGAGGCGACGTATTTGGCTGGACGGACACAGTTAGAATCCCTGGAGTTGCCCCGCGGTTCGTTTTCGATGGGCATTCAAAGGCGGTTGTCTAACCAGTTCCCGCCGAAGGCGCTAATCGTTCCCTCGCGCAACTACCAAGGTCTTGTCGTGATGGCTCGAGATTTGAAAGTTATTTTGAGAGTTAATGAGGCGACGACAATGATGGAGATCATACAGTTTGCAAATTTCTTCAACAAAGTTGCCCAAAGGCATGTCCTGGCAAGAGCTCTTTTTCCACTGTTCTTGATCCGTGAAAACCAGACAGTGTTGGGTAAGTACAGTGTCTCAGAGTTCGCCCATGAGCATCTGTTGGAATTTTCGCTCATGTGTACTGCGGAGGACGAATCCCGTGGTGAAGAGACAGATTCCGCACTCTTGGAAGCCGCCAACGTGCTCTTTGAGTGGTACCAAAACACGAGTCAGAACACTTCTCGCTACAGACAGGGCTACAACAGACAGCTCTTGCTCTGGGATTCTCTACAGGCTCAGATTGAAGCTGTGGAAATCGAATTTTTGTCAGAGAATGATGGTGGTGGTGACTACGTGGATGTGAAAGAAGGTGAACGAACGCCTCTTCTCCCCTATGCCTCCTGGGCTTACACGATGAAAGTCCGTGCCATGATTGAATTCATTCTCAAGGGGTTCGATTTACAAGTCTACAAACCTTTTGAATCTTTCACAATGTTCTGGTACAGCTACTACTTGGCGCACCAGCTGGAATTGTGTCTCAAGAAAGTGTTCCAATTTGTAGAAGGGAAGATCAACGCCATCCACTCTTTGAATAAAAAGGTTAAAAAGGCCAAATCTAGCGAGAAAAAGGAAACCCTTAAGGCGCAGTATCGGTTTGCAATGGACAACCACATGGATCAACTGCAGGTGAACAAACGGTTCATAAATTACCTACTGTTGGAGAGTTCCATTGTCAAGTCCTTATCCCTAGCGCAGGTGTTCCAATTCGGCATACTGACATCGTATGGTCTCATAAGCAACAAGTCGCCGGCCAAAAGCGAGTATACCACGGACGAGCTACTTTATAACTTGAGAATGAAGCCGTTCTGTACCATCGGCGCACCCGAGATGCTACCTTATGACTTGATGCAATCTACTTTCCAAGAGTTTGTACCCGATGAACCGATGTTTACTATGAAATTGAGCAGAGCCATGGAATGCCTAAACAAGGAGTTGAAGGAGGCAAAGGCTCATGTAGAGACCATTCTTAAGTGTATCATTGCGGGAGATAACAATGGCCTCTTAGTAACGGGCACGAGATTGGTGAAAGACGAGGCCCTGGACTACTACAAGAGGATCAACAATTCCATAATAGCCCTGGAGGCAAATGCCAAGCAGATCAGAGAGGTTATGGGCTCTCAAAAGCCCTCTTCCGACCTATGCAAGAAGTTCAGCGTAGAGTTGACGTGCCCTGAGGGCGGCTCATCTTTCTTCCCACTATTAACCCTTACGAAACCAAGACACAGAAGCAAGAATGGGACACCAAATAAAGCATCTTGTACATAAGTGTGTTAATGTATCGTAGAATTATCGACTTTGTGCCTGCATGTGTGTGGGACAAGACGTAAAATTAGCCGCCAACATGTTGAGTGACTGTTCTTGGCATCCGTACATTTGACCACCGATTAAAGTGTGGTGTACATGTGATAGAGCTTAAAACACTCTGAAGCCACCTAAAACCGCCCTAACGATGCCCAGAGCTTATCAACCATAATTGTAGAGTTTAAAATGCGTAGTAGGTATGATCTAGCACCTAAGGCTATTACTATGGTTCGCTCCACACCAATTTTTCAATTTTAATTTCAATTTCGGTTTTCAATTTTTTTTTTGCGTGGGTCGGGCGTCTCGCGCTACCGGTCTCGCTCCCTTGCAGCTCCGTCTAGCTCCCGACAGGATTCTCTTCCCGACCCCCCGACCCCCCGTGCCAGCCGGTATTGCTAGGCTGGCTTTCCGCCTGCAACTTTCGCTCACTCCACCTAGGCCTTCCCTCCCGGTCTCTCTGTCCGTCTCACTCAACCTTCCTGTACCGACGCACACGCTTGGCAGGGCGTCGACAGTTCTGCCAATGACCTCGCAATGCCAGGAATTGCAAGCGTTTGTATAGTGAAAAAAATTTGAATTGTACTTTAATGCTTTATATGTTCAATTGAACCAGAGTGCCCAAACGCAAGTAAGAAATCATGCCTCCAAAGTTTGACCCAAGTGAAGTGAAGTTCTTGTACTTGAGAGCCGTTGGTGGTGAAGTTGGTGCTTCCGCCGCCTTGGCTCCTAAGATCGGTCCTTTGGGTTTGTCGCCCAAGAAGGTCGGTGAAGACATTGCCAAGGCCACCAAGGAGTACAAGGGCATTAAGGTCACTGTCCAATTGAGGGTTCAAAACAGACAGGCCGCTGCCTCCGTTGTCCCATCTGCATCTGCTTTGGTGATCACTGCTTTGAAGGAGCCACCCAGAGACAGAAAGAAGGAGAAGAACGTTAAGCACAGCGGTAACATTCCATTTGACGAGATCATCGAGATCGCCAGAAAGATGAGAGAAAAGTCTTTTGGTAAGACGTTGGCCTCTGTCGCCAAGGAAATTTTGGGTACTGCTCAGTCTGTCGGTTGCCGTGTCGACTTCAAAAACCCACATGACATCATTGACGCTATTAATGCTGGTGAAATTGAAATTCCAGAAAACTAAGTCTGTCACCATAGGTTTTAATACGAATAAAAAAACGCCAATTCCTCACATTTTCTGTATTTTTTAGTCTAGGGTTTTTTACTGAAAAAAACTTTAATGTATTTTTCCGTTTCACAACTCTATTCACCGTGGATATTACTACCATCTTGGATTCTAACGATAACACAAAAGTTTGCTACACTCTGGGATTTAGTCTTTCCTCCACGCTATCTCCCTATTTCTGTACAAACAAGATCAAACTGACACATACTCACCAAGATATACCGAATAGTGGTTATATTGGTCCATTTTCAGTGTCATACATTTTAATTTCTTGAGCGCAATGATAATTTTCTGAAGTTCTTGCATTTGTATTATTGTCTTGGTCTTTGACTTTTCGGTTTCTTAATCTTGACTATTTTTCATGTTGGAAGAAATAATGAGATAAAATTGATGAGCTAAACCACAGACAAAGCGTCCACTCCGTATTCTCTCAAGAACCTGCTGGCGATGTCTCAGTTCAGATGGAGAGATCTTCTTCAATTGAATAGTAAGCAAGAGGCTTATAGGTCGCCACTGTCGGTCTTGTGTCACATAGACGTTAACTCCTTCTACGCTCAAGTTGAACAGGTACGGTGTGGCTATTCAAAGGACGACCCAGTGGTTTGTGTGCAGTGGCAGTCTTTAATAGCCGTGTCGTACGCTGCTAAAAAATACGGGATCACACGTATGGATACCATCCAGGATGCGATGCAAAAGTGCGATAAGCTAGTACCGATTCACACTGCAGTGTTTAAGAAAGGTGAAGATTTTTGGCAATATCATGACGGATGTGGCTCATGGAATTCCGACGAGGATAAACAATTGCCCGTCGAGCAATACAAGGTATCATTAGACCCCTACCGCAGGGAAAGTCGCAAGATTTTCAAAATCTTTACGGAATATTTCGATCTGGCGGAGAAGGCCAGTGTGGACGAAGTATTTTTAGATCTGGGTCGGTTGTGTTTGAGGAAATTGATGTTTGATGAATCGTTGGATATACCAGCTTTGCAGCGGCTGCGTGAGACATTTGCCCATGGTCAATACGTTCTGGATGAGTTTTTACCGGAATTGTCTGATGAGCTTAAAGGAATAAAATTTGTCGGAGATACTTTCAACACTCAGAATAGGCCTGTGAAAGATTGGGACGATGTGCTGTTTGCATTGGGATCTCAGATTACCCAGGAGGTACGCAATGAGATCGAAGCCAAGTTGGGTTATACTACTTCGTGCGGCATTGCCAGGACCAAGAATGTTTGTAAGCTGGCATCGGACTTTAAAAAGCCGGATGCCCAAACCATTGTGAGAAACCAGTGTGTGGAAGACTTCTTAGACTGTGGTGAATTTGAAATCACAAGTTTTTGGACGCTGGGCGGCAATTTAGGTCATGAACTGACCCCAATACTGGCTCTACCGCCCCAGGGAAGCATCAAGTACATCAGGGAGCAGTGGAAGTCCGTGCATGAACTCAAGGGAGCTTTAGAGAGTGCACCGCAAGCGCTCGATATACCGAAGAAGGATGTGCTTGCTGAGAAGTTATACGGATTAGTTAGAGGTTCCTACCTAGTCCCGCTGAACTTTCAGACTATGGTTAAATCTATGACGTCGAACAAAAACATGAGACGAAATACATGCGCCAGCTTGAACGACTGTATATCCTGGCTCGAAGTATTTTCTGGCGAGCTTTCGAGCCGTATAGCGGAGCTGGCACAAGAGTACGACAGGATGATGATCCCGCGCACCGTAAGTGTCACCACCAGGGACCATGGCCGGGAGCCGCATAGCAAATCGGGACCTTTTGCACACAGGGGAGACAAGATCACTAGCCAGGAGATACAGAGGCACGCCGTGAAATTGATGAATGAATTGGATGCAAAATTCGCAGGCGCTGGCAACTACTACCCTCTGCAGAACCTAAACATGACTCTGTCCAATTTTGAGCTGTTGAGCAACCAGAAGACGGTAATGGACATGTTTGGCAGAACGCAAACGCAGGTAAAGACGCAGGCAGAAAATGCCACGCCAGATATCTTACAGTGCGCAAATTGCCAGACGCGATTCATTACTGAGAAGGAGTATAAAGAGCATCTGGACTACGAATTCGCCAAGAAATTGTCCCAATCACTAAATAATGAGCCTGACAACCTCTCCATTGGTGAAAGGAGACTACTGGAGAAGCCATCTGACCGCCAGCCCCCCAAGCGTATAAAAATCGACAGAGGAGGCTCTCGAAATATCTTGAACTATTTCTCAAAGTAATACAAATACAAAAAAAAAAAAATTTAAAATTATTATTTTAGACCGCCCATAAGGTACGTGACCGATTGTACCTTCGTGGCTGAAAGCTCGGCCTAAGACTACAACAAGTTTACTATGGCAACTTGGCCGAGTGGTTAAGGCGAAAGATTAGAAATCTTTTGGGCTCTGCCCGCGCAGGTTCGAGTCCTGCAGTTGTCGAAATTTTTGTTATCTTACCACCTTTATTTTTTAGGCTTATAATTGTAAGATCTCGTACAAGGGACTTGGAAAGAAGGCCGAAAGTGGACAACTAACAAATTAGTCAAAGATCTGACAGAAGAAAAACAACTACGAATAGCCTTCGGCAATAAAAAATCGCAGTCCTGCAGTGGGCCTGCCGTGGCCGTTCCAGGAAAAAAGGTCAGTAGTGCCGCACGCCACGGCTCCATTTTGAAATTTAGAGACTGCATTGTCATAATAAGTCCCCATTCGCGTTAGATTTATGCTTTATTTTTTTTTTTTCGACGTATCTCGTCTTCGCTAGTGGCCTTCGTCTACATATATCATCAAATTTCTAAGGAACTTAAATTAGAAAAAATAAATACGTGAAGTTTTTACAAGAAAGATCTAATAATAAAACAAGGCCTCCGGCACTCTGAACCATTCAATCCAGCGGAGCAATCTTTTTGAGTACTGATTTGAAACAATATCGTATCCATAAAGCTGTGTTTGGTTTCAGTACTTCGAATGGCCCCATACATGCAGGTACGACATGTGTGGCTACTTCTCCTGTTATTGTCACTGGTTCGAGCTCAAGAGAGTGGGTCTGTGCTCCCGTCTAATTCAGAGACTCAGGGTGACTGGACTGGTTCCAGTAGCCCACAGGCTACCACGAGTGGAGGAATTTCAGTGTTACCGAGTTCTCCCGAAGCATCTGCGGATTACGCTTCCAGCATAAGCACATCAGAGAATGTCCTAAGTAGCAGCAGCAGCAGCGCAGGCGTCGCTAGTGCCACGTATTCAGCAAATAGTGAGGCTAGCTCAGAGTCAACCTGGAGCAGCCTTACGGCTTTTTCAGACGGTTCTTCCAGTGCAGCAAGCCCTGACAGCTATTCTCATTCATCCAGTACCGGTGCTACAATTGGGGGGCTCTCTACCTCATATAGCAGTTCTGGAAATTTAGCAACATTAGCCGCTACTTCATCCTTGGGCGCTGCCACGAGCCCTGATGTTTCATCGTATACCCCAGCATCCGGTGGCACCGCAGAGGGAACGTCTGGCTCATCTGTTAGTCTTTTGTCAAGTCAATCTAGCTCTTCACTTGAGGTAAGCGTCCCTGTATCAGAATCTGCCGGCAGTTCTGGAACTATAGGATCTTCAAGCAGTTATGCAGCTTCAAGCAGCGGTGCTAGCGAAAGTATCCAATATAATGCTTCACCAGGTACATACTCCTCTGGGTCTGTGGCGTCTTCGAGTCGCTCTACAACCCCCAGCAGCTCGTTGAGTGCAAGAAGTTTATCTGCGTCAAGTGAACCACGAAGTAGCGCTGTTAGCGTGTTAAGCACAAGTACAACACCACTAAGTTCAGGTTCTTCATCAGAAACTAATTCTGATTTTTCTGAGATGACTTCAATTTCTGCAACATGGATGACAACAGGGACTAGTTCGGCTGCTACGGCCATGTCTTCTACGATTGACTTCGCGTCCTCGCAGCCTTCATTCGGTACATCACAAGAAACAAGCGATTCAGCCTCATTATCCCAAAGTGATACTGCCACGTTGGATGGCGTAGCCGACACATCCGAATCTTCAACTTCAAGTTCTGCGCCTTTGACTTCAATGCCTAACAGTGCGGTTAGTCAAACTGAAAGTTCCGGCAGCGCGACATCTGTTACCGCTTCTGTAGTAAATGCACCAACTGAGTCAAACGGAGCTTCAGAAAGCGCTACTCAGAGCTCACAACAAAAAGTTTCTGCGACATCGCAGTCAGGAAGTTCAGCGGAAAAGCCCACTTCGGGTTCATCATTACAAATTGCTGCGAACCTTGCAAATGAACAGACCAGTTCAAGTCCTATAAGCTCTGCAGTGCAGATCAGTTCTAGTCCTGCAGTACAGAGTTCAAGTTCTGTCGGCTCTTCAGTACTGACCAGCTCAAACACCGTCAGCTCTTCAATACCGGCTAGTTCAAGCCTTGTAATCTCTTCAATAGGGACTAGTTCAAACCCCACCGGCTCTTCAACACTGACTGGTTCGATCCTCGTAAGCCCCGCAGTGCAGACCAGTTCAACCTCTGCAGTACAGACCAGTTCAACCTCTGCAGTACAGACCAGTTCCAGCTCTGCAGCACAGGCTAGTTCCAGCTCTGCAGCACAGGCTAGTTCCAGATCGGCAGCACAGACCAGTTCCAGCTCTGCAGCACAGGCTAGTTCCAGCTCTACATTGCAGATTAGTTCAAATCCCGCCGGTTCTTCAATAAAGACTAGCTCAATCCCTGTTAGCTCTTCCGTGCTGACTAGTTCAATCCCTGTAGGCTCTGTAAGCTCTGCAGTGGTGGCTAGTTCAAACTATCCTTTCCCACTAGCGCTGATATATCGTAGTTCTGCAGCACAGGGTAGTTCAAGCTCTGCACAGGGTAGTTCGAGCTCTGCAGTACAGGGTAGTTCGAGCTCTGCAGTACAGACCAGTTCCAGCTCTACATTGCAGATTAGTTCAAATCCCGCCGGTTCTTCAATAGAGACTAGCTCAATCCCTGTTAGCTCTTCCGTGCTGACTAGTTCAATCCCTGTAGGCTCTGTAAGCTCTGCAGTGGTGGCTAGTTCAAACTATCCTTTCCCACTAGCGCTGATATATCGTAGTTCTGCAGCACAGGGTAGTTCAAGCTCTGCACAGGGTAGTTCGAGCTCTGCAGTACAGGGTAGTTCGAGCTCTGCAGTACAGACCAGTTCCAGCTCTACATTGCAGATTAGTTCAAATCCCGCCGGTTCTTCAATAGAGACTAGCTCAATCCCTGTTAGCTCTTCCGTGCTGACTAGTTCAATCCCTGTAGGCTCTGTAAGCTCTGCAGTGGTGGCTAGTTCAAACTATCCTTTCCCACTAGCGCTGATATATCGTAGTTCTGCAGCACAGGGTAGTTCAAGCTCTGCACAGGGTAGTTCGAGCTCTGCAGTACAGGGTAGTTCGAGCTCTGCAGTACAGACCAGTTCCAGCTCTACATTGCAGATTAGTTCAAATCCCGCCGGTTCTTCAATAGAGACTAGCTCAATCCCTGTTAGCTCTTCCGTGCTGACTAGTTCAATCCCTGTAGGCTCTGTAAGCTCTGCAGTACAGGCTAGTTCCAGCTCTGCAGTACAGGCTAGTTCCAGCTCTGCAGTACAGGCTAGTTCCAACTCTGCAATGCAGACCACTTCACGTTCTGCAGTGGTGGCTAGTTCAAGCCCAGTCAGCTCTGCAATGCAGGCTACTTCAAGCTCTGCAGTACAGGCTAGTTCAAGCCCCGTCAGCTCTGCAATGCAGGCTACTTCAAGCTCTGCAGTACAGGCTAGTTCAAGCTCTGCAGTGGTGGCTAGTTTAGATCCTACAAGCTCTGCAGTGCAAACCGATTCAGATCCTACAGGCTCTTTAATGGAGACTAGCCCAAACCCCGACAGCTCTTCCGTACCGACTACTCCACGCCCTGTAAGCTCTGTAAGCTCTGCAGTGGTGGCTAGCTCAAACTATCCTTTCCCACCAGCGCTGTTATACCTAAGCTCTGCAGAACGGGCTAGTTCTGAATTACGGGCTAGTTCTGAATTACGGGCTAGTTTAAGCTCTACAGTGCAGATTAGTTCAAATCCTGCCGGATCTTCAGAGCTGACTAGTTCGAACCCTGCAGAAACAGGGACTGGTTCTACTTTTTCTTCTCAGACGTCTTTAGTCTCTGCAACAGGGACGACACCAGGGACTACTTCGACTGATACGGCCGCATCTTTTGCGAGTTACTTAAGATCATCCCAGACTTCATTCGGTACATTACAAGAAGCAAGCAGTTCAACATCCGATTCTCAAAGTGATCGTGCCACGCCGGACAGCGCGGCCGAAACGTCCGGATCCCCAACGCCGGCCACCTCTGTGCCTCTGACTTCAGTGCATAGCAGTATGGCTAGTCAAACTGAAGGTGCGGGTAGCCTAACACCTGTTGGCACCTCCGTACCCAAAGCACCTGCTGTGTTAAGTACAACTTTGCAGACCGCTATCTTGAGCTCGCAACCACAAGTTTCTAAAATATCCCAGTCAAGTCAGGATTTTTCGAGTGAGATAGAGTTATCCAGTGCTGGATCGATTGTTTCTGGAAAAACACCCATCGCCTCAAGCTCTGGCGCTGCATCAAGTGTCTCTTCGGACCTTGCAATGCCTTCGCTGTCAACTGTAATACCTTACGGTGCTAGTGTCACCTCAAGCGGACCACGGGTTATCAATGGGGGTTTAAGTTCATACGAGGAAACACGCAGTGATGCTAAGACTTCCAGTGATGTATCCAGCAATTTCACCCCTACCCAAACTATTTCAAAATCTCCGAGTATGCCATTGACCTCTACTTCGAGCACGTTGGAAACAGAAGCAGTCCCTCAATCGAATCCAAGCCGTGCAACGCAGGGTGACGTTTATTCATCAAGCGCTGACCTACGAACAGCCATACACGTTAGCGTAACTTCCAACAGGAGTCCTAAATCTCAAGGAAAAACTAGTTATACCACTGTTGCCTTGAATACAAAAAGTACGAAGTCGTCTGAAACCAATGCAAAATCTACGAGTAACTTAAATCCTTCCTCGGGATTTACAGGTGCTGCAGTCGGCGATTCAACACAAAGTTCTGTGTCTGAAAGTAAGCAAGTTTATTCTACTAGCTCTTCATCGGCATACTCAACCCTCCCATCTCCTCCAAAATTTCATTTGACTGATATAATTGCATCCGAAAAATCTTCTAAGGCTCTTACGTCTAGCCGGGTTGATACCCGAGCTACTTCCTCGTTGTATTTGGCTAGTGATCATGGGTCTATAATCGGCAGCAGTACATCACCTAGATCTACCAATCCATCTGCAGTTATCGATCATACTTCTTCACAACAGCTATCCCAGTCGTCATTTGTTCTGGCATCAATTAAATCCTCGAATCTCCTCTCTGAATCAAGTTCAACAGAAATTCTAAGCTCTGGAAGTGTTGTTAAAGGAAGCAGGACATATCAACGAACTCGCAGCTCTTCATCCGTCGCAAGATCCATTCAATCCAGTAATACTGTCTTAACGGGTCAATCAGTCTCAACGTCCCTTGGCATTAGCTCTGACGTTTCAGGAACAGATTCCACCGTACCGACTGAATCTACGACATCTCTCGACAGTGCTTTTCAAAGTTATGCATCAAAATCTGAAACAGCATCCAGCTCTGTTGCTGAATCATCGAAGCCAATAGTTAATACTGACTCAAGTGATCAATCCGTAGGAACTTTGAGCAGCCCCCAAACTGGAATTTCTGTGACTTCAACTAGTCAAGAAAGTCCATCCACGGAAGTCTGGTTTAGCAGTGGTAGTAGATTATTACCTACCCCCACAAAAGATACAATTACCAGCCTTAAACCTTCTGCTACTGTTAGTGCCGCTTCAGGCCCTTCTCCAACGGAATCAGAATCAGAATCCAATACTAACTGGTTACCTTATAGTATTATAGTTCAATCTACCAGATCCCATTCCACAACTAGCACTTTGAATCCTAATGTCACGGCAACACTTCCGTACGCAATTGCCCCCCAAACTGCAGTCGCTGAACCACCTAACTCAAGCGTGATTACAATAGGCTTTAAACTCCAAATAAACTATAATTTTCTGGTCAACAATCCACTTACCTCTGCACAAATTTTCACTTTTATGCCGGATGTTTTGGTTTACCCATTCGATTACGAAGCAGATCTAGAGACTTGGAGGCTAACCAATATAAATAAAGAAATTTCCATTCATCACGTTAGAAGAACAACAACACTAAAACCCAATCAAGATAATGTTAATAGACTTTCCAAGAGAGGCGCGGTTGCAAACTTGAATGTATCGGACGTGAAAGTCATGCAAATTATGCCTAGCCTAAGTGGAGATCATAATTACTTGGTGTCCGTTGCTGTGTTGTATTTTCCTACAGCATATGTTGAACAACTCCAAACATATGTGAAAGATGCGAACTCAAGACTTTACAACAATACAAATTCAACGCTATATGCACTTGCCGATTTGATAGATCCATCAATACCTTTGACAGGTATGATAGATGCTTCCGGCAATGTGAATAATGAAGGCACAGCATCTGGCTCAGACAGTAAAAATCACGCCACACAAGCTACTAAAGTAGATGGAAGTAAAGACGGGAAGAGTGGCAGTTTAGAAGCTACTAATTCTTCCACTCACATCACATATGTTATCACCAAAAGGTTAGCTATTTATTTGAATTGCTTTGCTTTCGGTACCTTATTGTGGGTTTTGTCTTTTTTGGTTTTATTCAGAAAGGTTCGTAAAACGGATTCAGCTAACGTCACTGAAACCAATTTTGAGAAGGTAGCTGCCGAAGGAATCTCTAAGCTGGCTGATGTCTCCTTTGGAGATAATTCAAGCGAAGGAAACAGAAGTGGGTTGTCGCTTAGTCAACAGGTTGCAAGCGAAAAACCTTCAAGTGTCAGTTTTGCACAGAATAACACTTCTGAAACCTGCGAGGGAAATTTAGTTTCACCCATATCAGATGATTTGATTGTTACCGGGGAAAACACTGTATACAGTACTCTTTATGGACTGGAGTATTATGTTGACGCTGACGGGGCATTTTACTATGCGGGCAATAGACAGGTCTCCGATGAAAGTGGTACTACAAAGGACAACTCTGGGGATCTCGACGATCTTGATAATTACATGTACACGGTCTCAGATGAGATGTCTATGCCAATGTCTGTAGAACCAGAGTTGGAGATCAGCAGTCTGGAGGTTGATGAAGAGGGAAATTTTGTCCTCTCCAGTGATGAGTATTGTGAAAATCTGCATGAAGAAAGCGATGGATCTGGTTCCGGGGCCAAAAAGTCCGAAACTGTTGAAAGCTACAATAACAATCTCTTATACAAGATTACCAAGACTTCAGATGAAGAGGATGCGAGCCACCATGGATTAAGCAGTAGCGACGAGATGGCTCAAGAGACTTTTGGCATTGAGAGCAGTGATAATTGTATGTACTCTGGAGCTGTACAAGAGTACAATAATTCGGAGTTATTGACTCAGTTGGAAAATTATTCTACCGCCCATTATATGATAGGAAGTTCTATTGATGGCACCAATAATGGATTGACAGACTTGCCTCTGGATTTTGACGATTACTTGTACCAAGAAAGAGAGAGTGATTCTTCTTATGTGTCTGATTTTGACGACTTGCGTATTGAAGATATTGACGACGGTAAAGTCGATGATTTACAGCTTGGTGATTTTGATGAATTAGATGAAGAAATGTACCAGAGGTTGTCGAGGTTAATGATAAAACGCAGCATTGAAACCAGCAGATGTACTAGCCAAACCAATGTCGGCGGATCTAAAAGTTTGAAAGTAGCAAATGCCCCTACTCGATCGTCTGCGGCGCACTCCGGAGAAGCCAGTCACCCAATGGTCCCAATAATAGCCTATAAGCCCGAGTCTGAAAGAAATATCCCAAGCGCCGATAATAACAAAGTAGGTCCCACGAATGTTAGCGGCAAAAAGCAATTGTCAACGGTGGATCCTAAAAAATTCCAAATTTCTGCCCCAATCGAGAGCCGGAATTCGCTGGGTTGGTGAATTCCAGTGTACCACGAATATTGCAAATTCGCTATTTTTTCGTTGTCATGATATGTATATATATAAGCTGGCCTTTATAAAAAACTGTAATGATCTTAGTATATTTTCTTTTCGGAGATTTATACGCTTTTACGCCTTTAGGATTAATGGTGTTTTGGCTTTGTGGGGCAGGCTTACGTTATGCCATATCTAATTTTTAAAAAACCGTGGAGATCAATTCCACTTAATTCTGTGATTCTCGACCACTCGTCCGTCAATCTTTCGGGAATAATAAATAATAATCAATAAGCGACTAATCCGCCTTTCGCAGCTCGTCATTTGTCTTCTGGCTTATGAAGAGGAGTATGGCGCATGAGAACGGCGACTCTACTATCAAATGGCAAAGAAGCTACAAGGCTTGTATTAGCTGTCGCAATAAAAAGATGAAATGCGACATGGGTCCGCTAGATAATCCACATGGGCCTCCATGTATGCGTTGCAGGAGGGAGCGTAAAGATTGCATTTTACCTGAGAACAAGAGAGGGGGTGATAAGAGTATAAGACTCGGTAGAAGTGAGAACCGGCTGATAAAGAAAGTGAATGCTAAGGACGATCATAACACTATAAAGCATGTGCAAAGGGATTTACGAAGCAAAGCTGTTACGATTGAACTGGTGGATCCTAAGTGGAAGTTTGAGATAGGAACCATGTATAACGCATTGGAATATTTGGCGAAAGCAGCTGGATCTGTGGCCAAAGAGGAACAACGACCGAAGGTTTTGCAACGGCCGGTTGGGCTCGGTATGGAGGTTTCACCAGATGAACGTACAAGTGAAGTAATTTCAGATTATATAGGTCCACCTGATGAAAGTTTCCTGGCTCCGTTTGTGAGATCCAACGGGTCACAACGAGCTTCGGTACCGCTGATTGAAAAATTGAGTAGTATGAGGCCCAAGTTTTCCAAAAAATTAACCGACGTTGAGTACATAGGGCCTTCAAAGCTGTTGTCCGAACATGAGGCCATCAAACTCATAGATATTTTTTTCCTTACGATGTATCCTTTCTTCCCGCATATCCCGCTGCAATTGCAGGATCCAGATGAGCTGATAAGGTATCCCATTTTACTATGTGCAATCTTAACTATTGCTGCTCGTTATAACCCCTTTGGAAAGCTTGGGTTTTACGATAATGATAGCGGCAATCGTAACATAGAAGTGCATGAACGATTGTGGATTTACTGTCAGCGACTAATTTCGCAGACCATATGGGCTGAAGCTAGCACAAGATCCATTGGTACCGTTCTTGCATTTTTGTTATTTACTGAATGGAATCCAAGGGCAATTCACTGGAAATGGACCGACTATGCCAACAATCTTGACTTGAATGACGTTTCTAGAAGAGAGACAGGTGGAGGCAGTGCAGTTAAAGAAGGAGAGTGTTTTACTGGGATGGCCGCTATTAGACGTAGTGATCGCATGGCTTGGATGCTTACGGGGACTGCTGTTAGGCTGGCACAAGACATGGGTTTTATTGATACCAGTTGCAAAATTCTCGTGGCGACCCACATTTCAGAGGCGCATACCGCAATGAATTTGAACCAAAGATCTATTTTGTCAGAGAGCCTTAGTGAAGTGAATCGCAGCATTTTGGAGCAGGAGGATGACATAGGTAACGAAAGCTTCTACCTGGAGCATCTTATGCAAAAGGACGAGAGTAAAGAAAGATGGACCAATTTTTTGCAAAGCATGAGTGAAGGTCGCCGTGCTCGAGGAACTGGTCCTTTGCGAGACATCGAACGTGAGTTTCTAAACGATGAATACGTGCTCTATTACGTGGACGCACGCAACGATTGCCTGCAGAAATCTTCCAGCATGCTTCCCTTTCCGCTAAGGTTTTCGGAGACACAGAGGGCCAAAATTGAACTGCTTAGAATTCTGACCATTGGATACGAGTCCATTTATCACGACAGGCAAAAATTCAAAGTTCACCAGTTGAACAACGATCCACGGAGGATACTGGCTCAGTTGGAAATCATCTCTCTTCTCATCGAGAGGTGGTACGCTAGCTACCGCAGGCTGTTAGTGCCTGCCGGCGGTGAACCCTGCAAACTGGAAATGTGTCGCAACAAGAGGGCCATGCATGAGCTTACGGAGCAGATTGATAGAGAGAGTCTTTGCTGCGAGTACAAATACTGCCAGCTGTACATCTATTCGTTGGCCCTTCAAGGTGACGCCAAACGCACGGAACTAAGTATGGCGGAGATCAGCAAAAGTGCGAGATATGTGGAGCAGGCTTACAAATCCGCAAAGGAAATGCTGAACTCTGCCGAGCGTGTCCATGCCCTACGAATGCTTGGATACATGCCCATTAGATGGGTGACGAGAATCATGAGATCCGTAGCGTTCATTGTCAAGTGTTACATGACGCTGACCCAAGACGGCATGGCCGCCAACCCCGTGGCTAGCACCATCTTGAGGCTCACAGTAATCCCCTCAGAGGAAATCATCAGTACGATAGAACGTGCGGCAGTCACTCTTCGAGAAGCCGCGCCAGACGATCTACACCTAGGCGTACGTTACTCCAAGATTTTAATGTATCTGTGCACTGAGATAAAGCTGAGGAGCCAAATGGTAGAGCGAGAGGAAGACACGCTGCATCAAGCATCGACCGAGAACAAGAGTTGCGGAAATTCACCGTCGCCGTCTCCCTCAGCCGCTACTTCGGCAGAGTTGAATACGAATGCTGACGCTTATAACGAGCAGACCGAACTACCGTTTGGGGACCCATTCGAATGGTTTGCAGCAAGCGATGACATGGGGCTTGACTTCGTCGATTCGTGGACCGAGATGATTGAGAATCGGTATATGCAGGAGGAGCTGGGCAACCTGGACGGATCGGATAACGGGCCAGTCTAAATCTCAATGAAGAAAGCGACAAAAACAATTGGCAGAATGTGGAACTGAATAAACCTGAAGAAATAACAAAGATACCTACTTTGACTTGGTATAGTTTGCCGCCGAGCTCATCCATGTCACGTGTGATTCCTCACAAAATCACGTGCTGTAAGCAACCGGGGTAACCTCGCCTTGCTTATAAAAAAAAGGGCGGCTGTCTATAGTTGGCGAAAGGTATAAACATGCCTTGTCAGCAAACAAACAAAACCTGGGATATACCAGGGCAGAACTCAATCATCAGCAGGTGTGTTTCACCATGCGTCTCAGGTGTTTTTCCAATGCCTGCAATGGTATAGTCGACGATAGGTAAGGGAGGAAACCCTCACAGATCGCTTCTGCGGCCGTCAACGCCCCTCCTTTGGTCTGCGTCGTTGCCTCATTAGTTGCATTCAACAAGACCAATTGAAAAGCGAAAAGTACATGAAAAGAACTGCATGCTGTGAGTACCATTACCAGAATTCCAACTGCACTCCAAATCTCCTGCAACTAAGAGTCGGAGGGAGGGCGGTTACAGACACTCTTTTCACGTGATCTAACCGCTGTATTACACCTGACCGAATATCACGTGGTTTAGCCGCAACTTCTTCACGTGATACCCGTGGTCTGATGCTTTCTTTTCATCCCGCACCGAATAATTGCGTGAATTTAGAAGCCGCGCGTGTAAATATCAGCCACTTTAGGCAGGGTGCTCGCCCTTCAAACTTAGTTAGCGGAAAAACCACGCAAGAAACCTCATTGGTTAAGGGAGACCGGGGAAGCGCACATGCCAATTACCACATCGCCAAAAATGCTGCAACAAAAAAAAAAATAGGTGAGTGTTATAACGCCAACTGCTGGTTTGCTAAAGAAGCCGAACTGATAGCCGCAATTCTGAGTAAACAGCCACTAATGATGCAAATTAATTATGAATGAGTTAGCGGTGGCTATGGCAATGGCTGGGGTTCAACGCGAAGGGTAAATTCCGATCTAGCCGCACAAGAGGGAAAGGGAGAGAGAAAAAATAAAGAGCTCATTGTTTTTGACGCGGTGCGATGATTATTACTTTTTCTCCTTTTCCTTTTTTTCCATTTTGCAAAGATTCTCGAGCTCGAATTACACTCCGTCACAACAGCTCAACCGTCTTCGCTGAGGAGACGAAGAGGAGCACAGCAGGGAGAAATTTTTGATTAAGGAGGGGTTCTCACTTACGGTGTGATTCTGAACTTTCGGATTATTATGTGAGTTTGACGACGAAGTGGGATTAACTTTTGTTTTTTTCTGCTGTTTTTTTTTACACTTTACTTGTGCTTCTCAAAGTATCACTTAAATAAAGGATTGAAACAACTAGTAGCAATCACATCTGAAGTGCATGAGTGTATGTTGTTGGGGCTATTCTCAATACTGATTAGTGCAGAATTGTGGGACATTGTATTAAAGGAGGGGGTTGATCAAGGTTCAAGTCCATAAGCTTTTTTTTTTCTCGATTGATTGAATCGAAGGAACAGGCCCCTGCAGAGTTATGCAAAAAACCGTCAGAGGTGCGGACTATTTTGAAAACGATGACAACGGTCTGTGGTCTTGGTACATTACAAACGTCAGGAATGGCGATTTCGAGGAGCTGACGGGGAACAAGCTAAAGCGTTCGCTTTTGAAAAGGTTTCTTCACACCAATTTGGACTCTGAGTTCAGCTCACGTCCCGATACCAAGGTGATGATTGTATCGATTCCCGATGATATACATAGGGATTTGGCATTATTAGAGAGCTTTTTGCGCGATTACTTTCATTTGGATAACATGCAAATCACTAAGCTGACACAGTCTCACATTTATAACCACGAGAACCACTATATAGTCAAGGACAAGGTGAACAACTTTA
This sequence comes from Zygosaccharomyces kombuchaensis, assembly GCA_003705955.2. NCBI lineage: Eukaryota > Fungi > Ascomycota > Saccharomycetes > Saccharomycetales > Saccharomycetaceae > Zygosaccharomyces > Zygosaccharomyces kombuchaensis. The sequence continues at coordinate 109,664 of PPJZ02000028.1, forward strand.
GGGACCCAGGTTTTTTACAGTTTGCCAGTAAGAATTTTCAGCTAGCAAGTGTAACGAAGCAGAAGGAGCACAACGGCAACAATGGCAACAATGGCTGGGCATTACCTGCGGTGGCAAAGGACTCAAAGAATTTTACGGTGCCAAGGAACTCAAAGAGCCCTACGGTGGCAAAGGACTCAAAGAATCCTAAGGGGGGACTACCAGAGGGTGTAGACATTGATGAAGATTCCATTGTGATCAATTTCAGCCATCACGGGCATTGTCCAGTACCGCTTCAGGCCACCCACCAGGATACAGCAAGTGCAAACGATATCTCTTCCATTGATAGTTACGATCTTGGAACGGGGGGTAACGGCGCGGAGGACAGCTATGAGGGGCCTCCCCTCTCCTTGACCACGACGAGAACCGATGCTTCCTCGTCATCTGAGGACGATAGCTCGCAGATGGCAAGTTTCGATTCCAGCAGCTCGCTAAAGAGTGATGACGACTGGTCTTCGTCGAAGGTTGAGACACTTATGTCCATCTTGCCCTCAATCTCCATTGAGGACTCCTTTGGACATTTCAGACTTGTGCTGCAATCTGTACTATTCCAAAACCCAGACGATGACGAGATTTTCACTGCCATAAGGCAGTCCAACAATGAACCCACTATTGCAGACGTCAATGATGATTGGCTTCTTTACGACTCCAATTTCTCGATGGACAACTTACAGATGCTCACTTTGCAGGATTTGACCGAAACAAATACACATTGCCCCAAGATACTCTTTTATAGTTTGGTGGAAGTACATGAGCGGGTTGCTCGTGATTCAGAGACTGAGCACGCCTGTTCCGTGGAGACACATACCGAGTCTCTCACTAGGGCACCATCGGTGGTCTCAGTCTCTCACGAACCTGAACAGTTCTATCCCGAGTTGCCAGGTGCACATGAGGGTTCCAAACTGGCAAGAGGTTACACAAATGATTCGAATGCTGGGCCCAGGTCACTTCTGACCACCAACAGTGGTAGCCACTTGGGTCCACAGTCTCTAGCATACTCTGATGTCAATTCACAGGTTCAAAGATTTGAAACTGCCGCTGAGACAAACGAAGCCCACCCGGTTTCGGCTCCCCTTGACGTTGTCGAAAGATCCCGGAGTACGCCGCTGCCAGCGCTTTTGAAAACCATCAGCGGCGCAGACCGGCGCCATAAAAGTTGGAAAGGGAAGTTTAGTCGGCGTAAAGGCCGCAAGGCCCGTCGGTCTGCGAACGACAGAAGTTGTATCATTTGTTAAAAACACAGCGCTATCATCGTTCAGCGTCCTTTCGTGCATCATACGTAAAATAGGTAGGTCGGCCACCACCATTTTTTTTTATTTTTTTTTAAAAGTGTTAAAACTGTAAAAAAAAAACGATCGTAACAGTAGTAGTAGTAGTACAAAAAAAAACAATTGGAAAGAGATGAAAATAGTACTTATTCTTTTTACGAACTGAGTGTCAATTTAATTATTTCAAGACATTCCACAACGCTCGTAGTAGCAGGGAGAATATATGACTTGTGTGACGAACTTGCCCTCGTACCTCGTCGTGCTACCCACACTAATCATCTCGTCCCTAATGCTGCTCGTCAACAAGTGGTTCAGGTTAACGTGGGGTATTATATGATTGATACCGCTAGAGCCGGAACCGGTGTAATTGTTCTTTTGGAACTCACTCAAGATTTTGTTCAAGTAGTACGAGTTCAAATAAATGGGTAGGTCGGGGACAGGGTATTTTTCCAAGAACAATTGCTCGGCTGTCTCTGCGTCCAAGAGACCTCCTTGTTGCAAGTGTGTGAACAGTTCGTCCTGGCTGCAATCCACAACCTTGCCGCTGGCTCCTATCTTTTGGAAATGGGGCCAGCCATGGGAGGATGGTTCCATGCGGCCAACAGTCATATCTTCGTTATCGTCATCAGACTCAGGCATGGTTTTGAACAGCTCTGGAATCACATTCGAATACTTATACTTCTTGGGTTGCAATGCGGTGACCAGGTCGAGACTGCTCGAAGTGCACTGCATGAGCGGCGACTTCCTCAATGCGGAACTGGACCTGCTTATTCCCGTGTAGTCTGAATGAGGCGTGTTAGACCTCATCACTCTGTTGGACGAATGGTGTAGCGAAGCCAGAGAAGGGCGCTCCGCCTTGTCAGGGATCGGTTGCAAGAGTACGGTTCCTTGGCTGTCATGATTACTGGGAACAGATGGCGACGATGTGCCATCTTCACCTAAGGCCTTGGCATCGATCTCCACTTCCTCCCTGTACGGCTCGACTTCTTCATAACCGGGAACCACTTCGAACCAGTTGACGAAATTACCCACAGAGTCGGTTGCCGTGGGTAAGTAGTTGGAGTGCCTTATCTCACCATTGATCAAAAACTGCAACCTATAGATACCAGCGGGTAACACGAGGTCGGGCACATACCACTCCTTGGACTTTGGATCATATTCCATAGAAAAAGTGTTGCGAGCGCCCGGCTTTTGTCTTTCAAAAGTCAAAGTGGAAGCAATATCTTCACTAACCATACTGATTCTAGTAGGCGTACCTTGAGGCACTGGGTCACGCCATTTGATTATGACACGCACCTCCTGTGAAGCCTGCGACCTCTGCGAGGCGCCCGAGGAAGAGTCGGAAGATGAGACAGAAGACCTCTGGTTTTGATCTTCCACCTCCCTGTGCTCTACAGACCCCTTTTCAAAGGAGTCCATTCTGTCAAACTGTCTTTGAGCCCCGGACTGATTCGAAACTTCGGAAGCCTTCTCAGAGGAATGGGGCAATAGTATGTCGTGACTGATGGGCTTGAGCTTCTTCATCTCAGGCAGATGTCCACTATCAATGCTCTCGTAGGAAAACGCACTCCGACCCTGGGGGGATTCGGAAGCCATCGATGGTCGATGTGTCCCATACTCGCTTGGTTCCAGCGTGCTGTCCTTAGAAGTGGCCACCGTAACAGCGGCCATATCGTTGACGGTGCCTGGCCGGCTAATCTCCTTACCCCTCTTGCGCTTCATGTCCCTCTTGAGCACGCTCTGCACTAGCGACTGGTTCAAGACGACGTCCTTACTCTGCAAATACCCGTCGTCGCTAATGTTATCAGCATCGGAACTGTCAAAATCGGTGTCGATCGAATTCTGCGGAGCCTTCCCTTTCACAGTCCTGATGTCGATCGAATTGGATCTTGTACCGAAGTTAGAAGACGACGCAGAAGTCGATGAAACCTGCTCAGTCTCTTGCAGATTTTTCTTCAGCGCCACTACACTCTGCCTGTGGGTAAACAGCCTTTGAAACTCTGTGTCGTCGAGCGGAATCGCCTCCTCTTTGGTCGGTTGCACCGTAGGTGTTGAAGGTCCTGGGCTCAAGAAGTAACGGTTTGGCGCGGGTCCGCCTTCCTCAGAGTTCTTGAGAGTCAACACAGCCATATTGGCCCTCACGCTCTCTGCAGAGGGGGTCCTTGTACTTGCTGTCTCGCCGCTAGAGCCTTCCGCGCCAGCGCCTGCGCCGGTACTTTCTAGCGTGTAGTTCTTTTTGAATAAAGATGAAGCATGTGGTACAACCGAATGTGTCTTTCGCTTGGTATTCCCCAAGCCAGCAGCCGTATGCCTTCCCTTCCTGCTGGGGAATAGCTGCGAGGTGATACTATTTTGACGCCCCTTATCCGCTTCCGCCAGGAACTTCGTATGCGGATGGCGTCCATGGTTCGAAGAATGCTCTTGAAAAGGGGCGGAAGTGCCTCTGTCGTACCTCTGTAGATGCGTTGAGGGAGTATTACCCATTTTCCTCCTTTCTTTCCTTTAGGATATAGCACTCGATTCTGGTCGGTCCCAAATTGTTACAGAGTAGCAGTGAATAACAATCGAAGGAGCATAAAATCCTGACCAAGAGGAACGGTTTGTCTAATGACCAGATAGCTCCAAAAGCAATACCTTGAATGCCCTATTGCGTCAAGCCCCTGTTTATTCAACCAGAGAGGGTCGTTGGTGAAGAGTGTGAGAGGGGTCCCACGGCTTTGACACATTTTTGGAGATTCAAGAAGCTGGGTAACCGTGCGCGGCACGAGGAGAGCTCATCGCCCACCAGATGATGGTAAAGAAGAGAAACGTCGGTAAAATCGTGAAACTATATGGGTAACTGGCGTATATTAGGGGAATGTTTTATTCTAGACGGTTGGCGAGGGCCCGCTGGACATCCTCGGCCTGCACAACGACACCTTTCTCGGAACACTTTGCCTTAGCCATGAGTTCCAGGCACAGGCCATCGATGTCCATGTCGGTGTACTTTGGATGGGAGGTGATGCGGTCCCATACCTCGTTGCATTTGAGTAGTTTGCCGTCGTGGGAGCGCACGACCATTTCGCACGCGGGGGAGTCGGCAGATTGATGATCGTGAGGCGGTTGCGGTGACTCTTTCGCTGCCTGTGGTTGTGATCGCTGGAGCTCCTGGGGTTCTTCGTTGACCAGGCTGTATGTTGAGAAGGGATCCTTGTCCTTCTCTGGTTCATCCTCGATAAACTCTGCGAATAGATTATCCGGCTGTGCATCTCTGAAGAGGTCCTGCTCCTCTGGGAACGCGAGTGACGCGTCGATGAAGGGCAGTTCTGCCGGCCTGGGACTATTACTGGTGGCGACCGTAGTCGTAGTAGCGGGGCCGGCAAGCGCTGTGGTCTTCGTGCCTTGGTCCTCAGAGGGGCTGCCCCAAGTGTTGGAGAGCACCAATGGGCTGTTGGCCACCTGAGGAGTGGAGGAGGCTGTCTTTTGTTTGGGGACGGGGCACTCCTTCGTGCCACACACCTGTCCCAACTTGGCGCAGAAATCCGACACCTGCTCGTCGAATTGGTCATCGAAATTGAACTGGTTCGAAAACGTTACGCTGTCGTAGCCGAAAGGCGCCGACGTGTTGTCTTCAAGCAGCTTGTTATTGCTGCTGCTGCTGTTGCTGTTGCTGCTGCGATTCTTATTCGACTTGTAGAATTGCGGAAGCTGCTGTGCGTCGTCGCTGTAGAACATGTTGTCCATCCATCCCGTAGACGAAGACCCGGGAGTAAAACTGCCGCTGTTGTTGTTATTGCTACTGCCCAAGTGGCCACTGCTGATGACGTTACTATCCATGGTGCCTGGAGTCGAGAGGCCATTTTTTCGTTTTGAGACAGAGGATGTGGTCGATACGGAGGAGGGCTTGGATGAGGATCTGGGAGAGGGGAACTGCAACACCAGGTCGCCAGGGGGGTCGCCACCGTTAGAAGAAGGGGCACCCTTGTCCTCGTTTCTAAACTCGTTCTTCCAGGGGAACGCAAATGTAAATGACATTTTCCGCCGTACATTTTCCTCCAAGTCTTTAGCGTTAGGTGCGTCCTGCTCTTTCGGTGCTACCGCTCCGGTGCTCTTTGCATTTTCCGTCTTGGCCAGATACTCCAACACCTGCGAATCTGCATGATCCCCTGGTCTGTACTTTTTCAATTCGCTGACCAGCGTCACCAGCTGGCTCCTTAGAAACTCTGTCTCCAGCAGGCTCTGCTGGTTCATTTCTTCAAGCGCATGAACTTTCTCCTCCAGTTCTTTCATCTTTCTCTCCTTGCGCTCCCTAAACGCTCTCTGCGCAGCGCGGTTCTGCGCCGTACGCTTGTTCTTAGCTTCGCTGTCCAGTGGCTTCCTTCCGGGCTTCCCGCCTTTCTTGCGGGGCTCTTCCGACGTGGGGGAGACATCAGCTTCGTCGTCTGCAAACTCTAAGCTCACTGTAGGCTCTAGGGGCCTCTTAGCACTGGTGGTGCTCATCTTACTCATGGATGGAGGAAGAACCGGATTTTGTAGTCTGTCTGTCTGTCTCAACAAGTGCCTGTTCAGTACCTCTAGATCCCAAGCACCAGCTCAAACTTTTAAAGCGCCTAGTTTTGCTCTACTACTCTTCTGTATGCGTGAGTCAGTTCCCGGTGGCAAGCTCTTCTTACTAAGAGGTGTGTTTGATTTTCGGACCCGCTGGGCCAGGCGCGTCCGGTTAACCTGCGGAGATGCACAACAATGTAGTGGCATATTATTCCAAAAGTATTATCTACATATAGATAATTTTTGGTCCAGGTAGGACTGGATCCACCGTTGCAGTTGCAACTCTTCGTGCTGTATGTCTCTTTGCCTAGACCTTGCCTGCTCGGTCAGCTGTCTGTGCTTTGATCGAAGGCAGCACAACTTGGCCTGCCAGCCGGTTGGTTTGTTGCACCGTAGGGATTTAATGGCGTTGTAGGAATTTTTCAGCCGATGGTCCAGTGACTGGGCACTGTTTCTCTTGTGTTGCAACGACAGATTCATTTTTTCGATGCCTTTGACCAGCTCCTGTACGAGCCTGAATTTGGTTTCCAACTCCAGCATCTTGGCGTCTGTGTTGTTTGCCCCGCGCAGATGCACCACACTCTCCCTCTCGTGCTGTCTGAGTATCTTCTGCAGGCGTGCATTGGACAGGGTCAGCAAGGTGTTGGTTGACGCCAGGTCGACGTTGGTGCACTCCAGCTCCTCGTTTTGCCGTACGGTTTGCCGATACGCCCTCAATTTAGCAGATGCCGCGTTGAGTCGCTGAGACAACTCCTGGCATCGGGAATCCTTGCGTTTAATGGCCGCGTTGAGCTTTTGTAGCGAGGTGACTACATCGCTGTGGGCCAGCGGGACGCTGCAGGAGGCGAAGCATTCGCGCAGTGCAGTCCACAGCTGGTCCGATGGGGCGGAGGGGTTAGGAGTAGCAAATTCCATAGCGATAGAGATTGGGAGATTGTTTTATAGTTGTTGTTGTTGTTTTTTTCTTTATGCACGCTATATGTCTGTCGCGCGACACACTGACGCAAAAGAGAAGTCTGTAGCGCAGCCGCGATTATTTAATGTGAATGCAGAAGCTTCTCCGGAAAGGCCATATTGCGAAGCTCGAGCATGCGAAACACGCCGCCTCGAACCTTGAATAATTTTACATATATTCATATACTAGTAATGCGGGGTGACCTGCGGTGGTATTTTAAAATATCTCTGAGATTCCCTTTTTTCTTGTATGTATGTAAATATCCTCAATAATCCTATAAACTAAAAAAAAAAAAGTTACCTTCTTTGGTTCGGTCCGTTGCTTCGCTACAACTTCGAAGTCTTGCGCCCCACTTTGCATCTGATGAGACCGTTAGGGTGAGGAGATGGGTAGAACAACTCGTTGTCGTTAGTCAACCCTTGGAACCATTGCAAGTCGAACTTGATGTAGTGCTTGTTGGGCAACTCGTACGAGACGTAATCGACCTGAGGTGCCTTGGCCAAGATGGCAACACCCATGTTGTACATGGTGGCCTGCACGGAGGGAGAGTTTTCCTTGGCAAAGATATCCAAAGTGATGTCGCGAGCCTCTTGGAACACTGTGTCAAACACGGCATCGCATTTACCACCCGCCACCGACGTCAGAGGCCCCAATTTGACGGCAGACCAATCCCACAGGGCATAGATGTCCGTCGAGAGGACACGGTCCGTCGTTGGCTTCAAGGTGGTGTAATCACAGACATTGTAGCCGTAGAACATCGAGTTGGTCGATTTGAGAACCGTCAAATCTTTAATGCTGCTGCTCAACTTGTACTGCGCTGCACTCTGCGCCTTGTCGTATTCCAATTCGACAATCTTCTTCTCCGGGCCCTGGTGCACGAAGGAGTGCAGACTGGGCTTCCCATCGACGTCGTATTTGACCCAGCGCTCCTCGTAGATCTTGATGGAGACACCAGACACATGGCTGTACTTGTTGGTGAAGTGCAGCGCCAGTGTAGCTGCGAATTTTTCCGTCGGCCAAGTGTCGTTCTGTTTGGCGAGGATGAGAATCGTGTTTTTCACGGTATCCGTGGGCACGATGGGGCTGTTATCGGCCTCGGTGTAAGAGACGTCGAAGTCACCCTTTAGCAACACTTTGACGGTGGCTTCCATCACTTGCTGCAATTTAGGGTTGGATGGGCATTTCTTAACTTTGAGGAACTTGACATTGTCTTTGCCGTAGATGGAGTCTGCGAGGTAGGACATGGTGATTGTCTGATGGGATTAACTAGTTTGTTCCTAATCCACTCCAGACTGTTCCAACGCTGTCTTGTCCTCGTCTTTTATACCTAACGTTACGTTGGCAGGCCCTTAAGCGCCTATCGATCTCGGATATCGCCGCCTGGCATTTATCACTAAGTACGCACGCATATCGCAAGGCGATATGCGGCCGATGGGACCGAGACCCCGGCATATATTCTATTACAGAGAGGGAGCGTGTCCCGTCAGTATGGTATCGCTAGCTTGGAGGGTCGCGATGTCTTCGCGTCGATGAAACACCTTTGACCGCTCTGCTCCCAGTGACTGGAGCGGTCTTTGCAGTAGGACCCATATTGCTTATGTGAGAACCATGCGGCGCTACCGGCGACAGTCACGTGCCACGTGCGGCGATGTCGTCTGCAAGGCCCGTTGCGCCGGGAGACAAGCACGCGGGATGGCCGCGCATGAGGAGGACCCTAAGAGCGATGTGCCCATGCTAACTACCTTTTCTGGATCAAGTTCTAAGATCCTTGCACAGCTCTGGCGGTGATCCGCAAAGGACTACCGATTTGTTCTACCAGGATGTGGTCGATGTCCCAGCTCTTTATCTGATCGCTTCGTACGTGCGGCCTCACACTCTCTAAACGACGAGCCCTCGTTTACGCTATACGAGGCGGGACATCACTTTCCACGGGCGTTCGGCACCCCGAACTGCCACACGACCTTTGGCCAACCAGCACAGCTAGAGTGCAGTGGCAGTTGCACCGCTGCTGGTGCCCTGAACGCCGCAACGGCACCGCCCCTTCGTAGCACGCATCACGCATCACGTAGCCATCGCCTGCCTCGCTCTCGACGGCATCGTAACCTCTATACGAGCCTCGAGGCAACAGCGCGAAAAAAAGCCTGCACACTCTCCCACACCTATTTATGCCTACAATTGCCCGCCAGCTAGCACACTCTCGCCCACCCAACACTCCCTCCCAACAGCGAGATCGGAAGAG
>PPJZ02000029.1:0-117317 GCA_003705955.2 Zygosaccharomyces kombuchaensis
CTCCGCGAGCAGCCACGCTTTTTGGTTCTTTTTGCAAAAAGAACGCTAGCCGCCGCCTCGGAAGCGCTTTTCAAGACGACGCACATGAATTGTTGAAATAAAAACCTTCGCCCGCGGGCTTCTTTCTTTTAGACTAGATACTTAACTAAACAAATAAAATAATGTTGCTTTACCTACGGACCCAGTAGGTGGCAAACCTGCGGCTAGCGTTGGAAATGGAGAGAGTCGAAAAATCCTTCTTGTAGCACTTCATTGTAATATATTTGGATGGTCTGTATAAGTTTTTGTCTGGTCTGGTTTACTGACGGCTAGGTAACATGGTAAAGTGGCCATCTTTGCACTGCTTATATACCTTTTTTTCCCTTGGTCAACCGTTGCTATTGGTGTGCATTGGGAGCTGAGCAAGCCGATCCTTGAAGCGCTGGCTCCATCAATCCTTTGGTCGTCCTGTCGGAGTTTAACTTTGGCGTAGCGCACGCCTGCTGCGTAATACGCACGTGACCGAGATCGAAACTCCGAATCTTGACCCCTGTTAGCTGCGGCTTTGCGTAATTATGTTATTTTTTGCCCTGATGGAAACAGCTGCTCAAAACAGCTGACCGCGTGCCAAGAACACGGCGCTGCGCCTCACGACAGAGATAGCCGTTAGAGGTATGAAGGGAGGTCGCGGCCTCTCCCCTGACGGGCTAGCTCCGATTACGAGAGATCAAGATCGGTGACGACGTAGTCCGTGCGATACATTGCTTCAGCGTCGTCCGGTAGATGTTCGGCATGACCACGAGGCAATTCATGTCCCGAATACTAAACTACTCCAGTAAATTTTGAGGACTTGCCACGACGCTACGGGAAACCTCACAGAGCAGGCCCTGCTCTCAAATTTCAAAAAGCCGCTCGCATATGTCACCAACGTCTACTTATTATCGCAGCCACTTGCAGCGAGGGCGCCAACTCTGCTCGGAGTTGTGAAGCCTTTCACCTAAAGGAAAAAAACTCCAAGGGCCGCATGCCAAGAAAAACCGAAGTGCCATAGAGCATGGCAGTCTCTGCGGTAAATTTTACTTGGCGCAGTCGCATGCGCAATGGTATATTTGCATCTTTAACATCCTTCAACAGTCCAGCTTGTTTGTTCTTCGGGACGACCACTTGATCTTCATCTCGCAAAACTACTGTAGAGCCGCGGCTACTGGGTTGCCGTTTTTTTAGTCTTTTTCCGCGCGTGCTTCTAAAGTAACACGGTCTGTTCTCGACCTCTTCCTTGTAATGCGTGTATGAAATGCTCGATTGCTCCTACCATTTCCCCACCGGTTACTACACAGCAGACACCTGGTCATCATGTTTACACTTAAAACATCATATTTCGGTATCTTGTCCAGACACGGAGTTGGGGCAGGGCATAATCCTCCCAAGCTTCAAATCCTGACAAAACGGTGCAGCAAGATCAATGTTCTTTTTTTATTTTTTGGTGTTCAAAATGTACATTGCGCTACCCATAGGCGAAACCACGCCGTGGAGTCGCAACGCGAGCCGAGAAAACTGTATCACCTCTAATCCTCTATGTAGCAAGACCCTGCGCAAGGTACACAACATGATATCGCCTGGTGCCATCCCCGAGTTGATCTACTGCTCGCTGCGCGAGCAGCCACGCTTTTTGGTTCTTTTTGCAAAAAGAACGTTAGCCGCGGAGAAACACCTGTGGTAGGTTGCCCCTTGGACAACTTCAACTTCAACCGCGTAGGCGTCACGCAGAAGCTCTATTGCGCAAACAGCACAGGGCACCGGCGCCACCCCGGATGTAATGACCCCCGTACGCTCAGCCGTGCTTCCGGACGCTCGCGCCCGCGCGAACACGCGGACCCCCCGGACCAATACACAAGGACCAACGCTCTGATGACCAGGGCACGGCAACAGCACGCCGCAGCAATGGAGCCAGCGGCGGCCGCCGCTGGCTATAAAGGCGCCCACTGCAACGCTCCGCTACTACAAGAAACCACCCTCTCTCGGCCACCCCCCAACCACCGCACGCCATGTCCCACATCGACATCTCGAAATTCACCGACTTCAGCCTTCTCCAGGACGAAATCAGCAGCCAGGCCGCGCAGCTCGACAAGTGGTGGGCACACCCGCGCTGGGCCCACACCAAGCGCACCTACACGGCGCGCGACATCGCGGTGCGCAGCGGCACCTTTGCCAAGACCGAGTATCCGTCGTCCGTGCAGGCCCGCAAACTGTACGCCGTGCTGCAACAGCACAACCGCGACCGGACCACGGCACGCACGTTTGGAGCACTGGACCCTATACACGTGACCCAGATGGCGCGGTACCTCGACACCATCTACGTCTCCGGATGGCAGTGCTCGTCGACGTCTTCGACGTCGAACGAGCCCGGCCCGGACTTGGCGGACTATCCGATGGACACGGTGCCCAACAAGGTGGAGCATCTGTTCAAGGCGCAGCAGTTCCACGACCGCAAGCAGCTGGAGTCACGCGCGCACGCGCGTGACCAGCGGCAGCTGGACGCGATGGGCGAGCCCGTGGACTACCTGACGCCCATTGTGGCCGACGGCGACGCCGGCCACGGCGGACTCACCGCCGTGTTCAAGCTGACCAAGATGTTCATCGAGCGCGGGGCGGCGGGCATCCACATGGAGGACCAGACGTCGACCAACAAGAAGTGCGGTCACATGGCCGGGCGCTGCGTGGTGCCCGTGCAGGAGCACGTGAGCCGGCTCAACACGGTGCGCATGTGCGCCGACATCATGCGTTCGGACCTGGTCATCGTTGCACGCACCGACTCGGAGGCCGCGACGCTGCTGAGCTCGTCGATCGACCCGCGTGACCATTACTACATCGTGGGGGCCACCAACCCTGCCGTGGCGGACGAGCCGTTTGCCGAGGCGGTGAACCGCGGCGTGCTCGAGGGCCGCTCGGGCCCGGAGTTGCAGGAGCTCGAGCAGCAGTGGATGCGCAGGGCAGGGCTCAAGCTTTTCCACGAGGCGTTCCGCGACGAGGTGGAAAAATCTGCCCCGGCCAACAAGAAGGCCATTCTCGACAAGTTCTACGCCAAGGTGGGGCCCTACACGGGCACGTCGATCCGCGAACAGCGGCGTCTTGCCTACGAGCTGCTGGGCCACCACATCTACTTCGACTGGGACGTGTGCCGCGTGCGTGAGGGCCTCTACCGGTACCAAGGCGGCACCGAGTGCGCCGTGATGCGCGCGAGGGCGTTTGCCCCCTTGGCAGACCTTGTCTGGATGGAGTCCAACTACCCCGATTACGAACAGGCGAAACAGTTTGCCGCGGGAGTCCGGGCGGAATTCCCGGACAAGATGCTGGCGTACAACCTGTCTCCCTCGTTCAACTGGACCACTGCGATGTCGGTCAGCGAACAGGGCACGTTCATCGACCGCCTGGGCCGTCTGGGCTACTGCTGGCAGTTCATCACGCTGGCCGGGCTGCATACGACCGCACTCGCAGTCGACAACTTTGCACGTGACTACGCGCAGCGGGGCATGGAGGCGTATGCGCAAGAGGTGCAGCGCAAAGAGATGGACACCGGTGTGGACGTGTTGAAGCACCAGCAGTGGTCCGGGGCGAACTACGTGGACAGCCTGCTGAAGCTGGCACAGGGAGGCGTGGCGTCCACCGCGGCCATGGGCAAGGGCGTCACGGAGGAGCAGTTCAAGTCCAACTTGTAGAGTGTGTATAGCCATTTTTACCATACTTTTTAACCACCTGTTTTCGTTACGGTACCGTATATCGCAGCGCAAAAGTCGAATCGGGCAAAACGTACAAAGTGCGGCAGACGAGCCCGCGAGATGCAGCCGCTTCAACAGCTGAACGAGCTGTTGCTGCCCGGTAAGTCCACGGCGCCTCTCATTCGCCTACCGTTCGCCTCTCACTCGGCGCTGACTCTTTGCACCCACACGCGACTCAGAGTCGTAAGGCATTTTGCCTCAAATTATGCCTTGATCATACGTAGATATATGTGCATAATTATGTATATATATATATATATATATAAATATATATCTACGAGCAGCCTCGTTTCGCACAAAGGGACTCAGGCCCACCACCAGATGCGCTCCACGCCCTCCTACAGAGTGGGCAAGCCCGTTAGCAACGGTACCACACATCGCATCAGAGAGCAGCTGAATTTTTCAGATGAAAAGAAGTGGAAAGAGTTTTCAGGCCGTCGATTGGAGCTCATCGACAAGTTCGGGCTCAGCGAGAGGAAGGCCAGCGAGCAGGACGACAACATAAGGCAGATCGCCACGATCCTGCGGACAGAGTTCGGGTACCCTCTCAACTCTGCCGCAGAGTTCGAGAAACTGGTCACGGCTGCGGTGCAGAGCGTGAGGAGGAATCGCAAGAGGAGCAAGAAGAGAGGTGGGAGTGGGTCCGGAACCAGTGACGAGGAGACCACGCGGATGAGCTCGCCCTGCCAAAGCGGAACATTGCAGGTGCCAGTGGCACCGGCGGCGGTGGCGGTAGTGCCCGTGGCACCTGCCACGGCGCCACCACATGCACGTATCCCAGTGGTCCGGTCCCAGCAGATGTACAACGATATCGTCAAATCCATCATCTCCGATCTCGTCAACAACGCGGTCCCACTCAACCAGCAGTCACAGGCGGACACGGACGGCCCGAACCTCACAGATTTTGCCCTGTCCTCCAACGACCGTAACTTGCTGTCTCTCGGTTTGAAAAACCAGTCACCTTCTCAGACGTCGGGATCACTGCCCTACTTCCTCAGGGAGAGAATCCTCCTGCAGGTGCAGCGTTCGCGCTCTTGCTTCGAGATGGCCTGTTCTCAGGGATCCGTAGAGATGTACACCAACGTCGAGTCGCTTGGGGAAATGGCCACACGGTCGGCAGTGGTCTTTGTCATCGAAAGGTTCTTCTCCAACCTGATGCCCTCCTCCATGGAGTACATCACGGCCAAGAGCTCCTCGTTGGAATCGTTCTCCTTGCTCTCTACCAGACTGTTTGGGCCCGCTACGAAGCGCAATTTGGCGCACCTTCCGCAACAACAGGTACAGTTGAAGACGCTGTACCTCGTGATGGGCGGCCTTGTCAAGGATTTCGGGTTCGACCCCTGCCTCTACCCCTTGAGCGAGACCATCCACCATCTGGTCATGTTGCAGTACCCGCTCCTCACCAGCGACAGCTCGCTGCCGCACAACTCTACCACCTACAGCCAGCGCACCGCAGTGCTATCGTCGCTGTCGATGACACCCCAGGCGGCTAACAAAGACGTCAACAAGAAAATCGTCATTAGGTTCAAAGAGAGGGAACAGTCCTTCACCTTCCATCTGCTCAGCAACGGCCCCCCCACCGTGGGCGAAATCCTCGAGAACTGCAAACAGTTGTTCCAGATAATCTCCCTGAGCAAGCCGCTGGCTCTATACCACGAAGAGGTGTTGGTTCACGAGGATTCAGAGCTCGCACGTCTGTTTAGCAGCTTCTCTAGGGATACCATTGTCTTGGAGGTCAGGGAGCTCACTTCTCCTTCCCCAATGCATGCGCCGGCACCATCGAGACCGGCGGAACTGGACGGATTGAAGATGCTGAGCGCCGCATCGCTGCAGGTGAAGAAAGAGCTGAGCGCTCCCCTGCCTCCTCCTTCGCCTGCCTCTTCATCCCAAACGGCATTGGACAACATCATCAATAGGATCGGCAGCAGATCGCCGGTGCCCGCTAGGCCTCAATCGGAGCTCCTCCGCGGGGAATCACCACCTTCAGTCGTCGTTGGGACCTCTAGTAAAAAGTTTTTCCAAAACGGCAACTTGCCACAGCCGGTGTTCCAACCGTTGTTGTAGGCGCCGTCTTCTTATTTAATCGCATAGTCAGCATTCAGTACATAGTAACTACACTTCGCATTCTACAGTCGCGGAGAGTACGGCAACTTTGTGCAACCTACTTACATACCCCGCTGCTGGTCCTCCTCGTAAGGTGGCAGCTCACGGACCTCCAACGCATAGCCCAACGAGTACTCTTGGCCATTGAGAGCCTCCATGCATCTATCGCAGAGCTCCTTGTTGTTGAAGCCGACGATGGCCTTATATACAGTAGCGGGAGCCACGCTGTACAGAGCTTCCTGCGGAACGTCTGACGAGCTTGCGGGTAGAATTTTGAGATCCATCGGCTCCTCGTGGTCCTCGTAAACACCAACGTAAAACTCTCTTGTGTTGTTGCCCGTGTTTGGAGGAGTCACTGCATCCGATGTTGCTACACCGCTGCCGTCCTGCGGCTGTGCCGAAGTGGCCCTCTCCTGCTGCTGTGGCTGCTGCAAGTTCAGCAGTCCGGGGCACTTCATCTTTATGTAATCTTTTAGGACTGTCCACCGTAGCCGGCTAAATTTTTCCGGTTGATCCGTCTCTATCAGTTGCATGCCCTTCTCCTTCAGCAGCGTGTAGTTCTCTGCATCAATGGGCTCTAGGGAGTCCAGCTTGAGGAAAGGCGGGAAATTGGACAGCTGCAACTGCGACATGCCCCTCCCCGTCATTTGCTTTCTAAAAGTTTTTTCGTTGAAGATTTGCTTCAATCTCCTCGAGTTGCTGCCGTTGAGATTTGGCCCCCTAGCATGATCCACCAAAGGGGGGGTGTTGAAATCTGGAGAACTGACCATTAGGTACCTCTCGGGAGCGTAGTTGCCACCACTTCTATAGCCATTTCGACTACCAGTGGAACCACCAGAACTTCCGCCACCCATCTGTGGTCCCATGACAGAACCAAACTTGCGGGGGTTGTAAACTTGCGGTTCGTAGTATTGGCGTCTCGGTGGACCAGGGCCCATACTCATGAGCGAGGAATGCGGTGGCGGTGGCATGCCCGCCGCCGCCGGGGGTGGTGGAGCCATCATCGCCGCCGAATGTGGTGGTGGTGCGCCTGAAGCCGCAGCGGCAGCTGCTGCGGCGGCGGCCGCGGCCGCCGCCGCAGCAGCTGCAGAACCTGGAGTTTGCCCCGGTAGTGGCGTTGGGTATAGCATGGTCGGGGTATTGCTCGCGCTGCTTTTACCGCTCGAAGTCGGGCTACCATCGGTACGCGCATGCATACCGCCTGCACCATCGACCATGGGCGGGGCAGGAGGCATGAACTGCTGTATTACGTCCATGGGGGGCAGCGTGTACGCATACAAGTTGTAGTAGTCCCACTGGTAAGTGTTTAAGCTCACAAGCAAGTCGCTGAGCGAGTCACCGTCTATCGACGGCTTCAAAGTGACCAAACAACTCTGGAATGGAACAAAAGGTGGCACAATCGAGGACATCAGTGGTAGAATTTTCACCTGGAGAACGTTGGAGTGGTGGATGATCCCGCCGATGAGGTAGCGGACCTCCTTCCAGGACTTACCTGGGGGTAAATTGTCGATCCTGAGCAAGAGTCCCCTGTGGGGCGGATCATACGCTGCTGGGCTCCTGCCTTGGTTGTTATTCATCGCGGTGCCTTCCCAATGAGTGATGCAGTCGATCCGCGGTTCCCGACGAGCAAGAGTGAGCAGCAGGCCCAAGAGTACTTTTAAAAGGGGGATGGGTAGAAGCGCCTGTGAGCCGTTGCTCTCTGTTGTTGTGTGGGTTCCATTCCCCATGGTTTACACAAGAGGCTTAGGGGTCGGGTAACGGAACTTCACGTGACCCACACCGCCCCTCCGCCCCTCGGCCCCCGGCTCCTCCGCTCTCTTACGTACGTCTACCGGACTTCTTGTTGAACCGCTGCTTGGCCCTTTTGGAAGCTTTCGGCACCCGCTGGTCCAGCGGTGGGGCCACCCCGAGTTCCCTGGCCAGCGGCATGTTCATATCGAGACCGAATTTCTCTATGCGAACGAGCAGCTTCTCGAGCGCGTCAATCTGCTGCTGTTCCTGGCCAAACTTGCGGGCCCTGTGTAGTTTCTTGTTCAGCAGTTCAATGGCCATCTGCTTGAAGTCAGGTGCTTTGGGCTTGAGCTGCTGAGCGGGCTGCTCCGGAGCCTCTCTCACATAGTCCTTGACATCTTCCTTGACATCTACCTCGACATCTTCCTTCACATCTTCCTTCACAGTCTCCTCCACATCCTGCTTCGGCGCCTCCTCCGCTGGCCCCGCAGCCTCCGGCACCTCCTCCGCTGGCCCCGCAGCCTCCGGCACCTCCTCCACAGCCTGCGCCGGCTCGTCGCTCTTGATCAATCTCTCCACCAGCTCGTTCTTCAACCCCTGCGGCGACAAATCCCTCTGTTTGAGCAGCTCTCTCAATTGGACAACCGTACGTGATGAATACTCCGACATGTCACCTCTCAATGGCTGATTAAAACTCTTGGATTTGCTTTGCAGGAGCAGTAGTGGGTTCCGTGGTGGCAACCGCTGGTTGTTGTTTATTTCAACGGGTCCCCCCACCCGCCGATGAAATTTTGATACCGGTTACCCGGCGGCGCGCCGCCGGCCGGGTGACCCGGAACGCGGATGGAACGCGGATGGAACGCGCACGACACACGGACCAGAAACTCCACGTGTCAGCGACGTTTCACCCACGTTGCATGGCGGCTATGCTGCCGTCGTCCTTAGCCGCGCAGCTCCTCCGGACCCTGACACGCGTCGCTGCGCATTCCACTAATTGCCTCCCTCCTCCCGACCCGCACACGCCGCCAGCGCCACGTCATGGGCCAGACGCGTATGTCTCAGTCCCTCGGGCCCGGGCCACGCCACGTCATCTCGTTTCTTTTGTGGCTGCGCTTTTTTTTTGTCCCTGCTCCCAATATACAGAATTACTGGAAGCCCGTGTCCCTTGGGCGCAAAAAACACACGCAGCCCACAACGGGCGCAGATCCCACACACACGTTGGGGGCAGAGGACCGGATTTATCATGTGTTACGCAGTTGTTCGAACCATTGGGACTATTTGGACTATGTGGACTCTTCGGAGCGCTTGGAGCGTTTAACAACTTTGTTTGTATGTATGTTTCTTTTGCTGTGCGAAAAAGAAAGATGGGACAGCGGCCGCAGAGTGTATGTATATAAAGGCAGCAACTACATCTGAGTAGTCTCATGGAAGCTTGTATTGTGGAATAGCTGTTACACAGAGAGAAGCATAGACCATATACATCATGCCTTTGACCCAGAAACCTCTTACAGTGAAAGTGAATGCCTGTCTTTTCGACGTGGACGGTACCATCATCATCTCGCAGCCAGCTATTGCTGAGTTCTGGAGAGACTTCGGTAAGGACAAGCCTTACTTCGACGCAGAGCACGTGATCAACATTTCGCACGGCTGGAGGACGTACGACGCGATCGCCAAATTCGCTCCAGACTACGCCGACGAGGACTATGCCACCAAACTGGAGGCAGAGATCCCGGACAAGTACGGTAAGGCCGCCATTGAGGTGCCAGGTGCTAAGAGACTGTGTGCTGAGTTCAATGCGCTTCCCAAGGAAAAATGGGCCGTGGCCACAAGCGGTACCAAGATCATGGCTCGTAAGTGGTTTGAGACGCTGGGCATCAAGAGACCTTCTCTTTTCATCACTGCGAACGACGTGAAGCAGGGCAAACCATTCCCCGAGCCCTACTTGAAGGGCCGTGACGGCCTGGGATTCCCCATCAACAAGGAGCACCCAGAAAAGTCCAAGGTGTTTGTCTTTGAAGACGCACCTGCCGGTATTGCCGCTGGTAAGGCCGCTGGCTGCAAGATTGTGGGTATCCAGACCACTTTCCCCTTGGAGTTTTTGATTGAGAAGGGGTGTGATATCATTGTCAAGGACCACGAGAGCATCGAGCTTGCCGGCTACGACGAGAAGACGGATGAGGTGGAGTTGGTGTTCAAGGACTACTTGTACGCCAAGGATGATTTGTTGAAGTGGTAATGGTAATGCGGACCCGAGCGGATATATAAAAAAAAGAATGGTTGGGTCGTTTTTATCAAGTGTAGTAATAGCATAATAGCCATTGTGTAGAGTAGCGTAGAGATTAGGATGGAAATTTTATTAGATTTGTTAGTAAGGAAAAACAGTAGAGTTTGAGTATTTGATCCCAAAGCGAAAATTTGATCATCAACTCATCGTCGAAAATGCAGCGTGTAGTGGTCACTGGGCTCGGCTGCGTCACACCGCTGGGCCACACGCTCAAACAATCTTGGTCTAACCTTTTGAACTCTTGTTCCGGCATCTCCCGCATCACACAACTACCCAACTACGACTCAGACTACAAGCCTCACGCAAACAGCATCCCTGACACGGTTTCCGTCGGTAAAGTGAGGCCCCTCGCACAGCATAGGGATCTTTTCACTGCTCAAGATGACCGCCGGTTGTCCACTTTTGCCAAATTCGCCATGCTGGCGTCCCGCGAAGCGCTGCAGAGTGCTAATCTACTCCAAGGTCTAACCGTGGACGCTTCACAAGTGGATGTTGAACGCTTCGGGTGTGTAATTGGCTCCGGTATTGCATCCATTGAAGATATGTATGCCACTTCGGTAATGTTCCACAACGAGCACAAACGTGTGAACCCGTTGTTCGTACCCAAGATTCTCACCAACATGGCCGCAGGCAACGTCTCCATCAAATTCAATTTGAAAGGTGTCTCCCACAGCGTGTCCACGGCATGCGCCACGGGAAATAACTCGATTGGCGACGCCTACAATTTTATAAGACTGGGCATGCAGGACGCCTGCCTAGCGGGCGCTAGCGAGGCCTGTGTGCATCCGTTGAGTCTTGCAGGCTTCGTACGTGCCAAGAGCGTCTCCACTAGCGACGGGGTATCGAGGCCATTTGACAGGCAACGTTCTGGGTTTGTCCTGGGTGAAGGTGCCGGTGTGGTTGTGTTGGAATCGTTAGAGCATGCCAAGCGTCGCAATGCAACCATATTGGCAGAAGTTAGTGGTTACGGACTTAGCTGCGACGCTTATCACATTACATCTCCATCCCCGGACGGCGAAGGCGCCCGTCGAGCGATATCTATGGCATTGGGGCAAGTGGCACCAAGCGCTGTCGACTACGTGAGCGCGCATGCCACTTCGACGTTGCTCGGCGACAGGGCAGAGTGTTCTGCGATTCGCGGAGCACTTTTGCAATCACCAAGAGACAGCCCGCTATACGTCTCCAGCAACAAGGGTGCCATGGGCCACCTGTTGGGAGCCGCCGGTGCCGTGGAATCCATCTTTACGATAATGTCCCTAAGGGAAAATACCATCCCGCATACTCTCAACCTCGAAGAAGTCGGAGGCGCCAAAGGTGACGAACCAGAACACTTCCGAGGTTTGAACTTTGTAAAGGGGAGCCCTGAGAAACACGAATTACGTTACGCACTATGCAACAGTTTTGGGTTTGGAGGTGTCAACACTTCTCTCTTATTCAAAACGTGGAAAGAGTGAGCGAGTCAAAATAAGTGACTACATAGTACATAAGGATCATTAAGTAGTAGCTAGAGGGAAGAAGACAGTCTATGCATTAACGTGCTTGGAAACCGTAAAGAAATATGGAGAAAGAGAAAGTTCTCTTTCCCATTAGAAGGCTAGCGACCGAAATACTTCAGCTCGAGCGGCCTCCCAATGTTGTACACGATAAAGGCTATACCGAAACCCAGTTCTATGCCAATGTCACCGCCGTACTCACCAATCCGTCTGCCGGCTTCACCGATCCAGTACGACTGATCCATGCCGACGGCCACGCCGAAACAGGAGCAGAAGAAGGCGATGCTGCCAACCAACCCTACAGGCAGCTTCTTTGGATTGTTCCAATCTTCAACATGGTAAGTGCTGAAGCGACCACGCCTATAGATGAAGTGCTCCGAAAACGCCATGGCGACGTAAATGGCCAAGTAGTAACCAATGGAATCCATGAAATAGTTCATAAATGTATCAAACTTGTAAGCAGCCGCACATGAAATGGCCACTGTGAAGACATTACCTAAAAGTGTCCATATCACACGGGGGACTTTGGCGAAGGGTTCCCAGATGGCTTGCACCGACAGCGCTACGGTATACATGTTGGGCACGTTGTTAGCCACAGTGGACATGGCCAAGAGAACACAGCAGAATTCGCCAAACCCATGCAAGGAGTCTGGTACCAAAACAGCGTAGGCAATACCACCACCAGAGTTCGAATTGTAAAGGGCTACCCAACTTGGCTCCGCCGCAGCACCTCTGGCGCAGGCGGCGCCCAAGATCATGCAAAAGAACAGGGGGAACGCGAGTCCCAAAGTAACCCAGAAGAAGATCTTGTACTTGTTCATGCTCCTGGGCATGTAAACGGTGTAGTCCGCCGCATATGTAGTCCAACCGGCAGCGAACCCGTAAACGGAAACACCAAACGACAATACATTACCAGCGGTGGTGGGACCACCACCCCAGGCACCGTCGGAGAAAGTGTTAGACATCTTGAGTCTAGCGATAATCACCAAGAAAACGCCAAAGTTGGGAATCCATGAGTACTTCTGGTACAGGTGAATCACATTGTAACCAAAGAAGGTCACTAGCACAGTAGAACCGACGATCACAACACAACCTGCCCATAGCGGCATGTTATGCGGTTTGTTCACCAAGTTCAAAAGTTGCGCGGCGGCCACAGTATTGACGATACCCCAACCGACGCAGGCCACACTGTTGATCACCGAATATCCTCTAGCGCACCAGTTACCAATGAGGTACCTCGACAGAACCATCTGTCTCAAACCAAGCTCGGCACCAAAGACCGAAAAGAATGACACCGACAGAAGTCCCAACAGATTGAAAAAGACAATGACAAGCACGGAAACACCAAAGTTCAAATCAAAAAGGAGGGGCCCCAGAACACCGATGGAAAACGAAGGCAGCACCAAGTTAGCTGTAA
Source organism: Zygosaccharomyces kombuchaensis (assembly GCA_003705955.2). NCBI lineage: Eukaryota > Fungi > Ascomycota > Saccharomycetes > Saccharomycetales > Saccharomycetaceae > Zygosaccharomyces > Zygosaccharomyces kombuchaensis. The sequence goes on from PPJZ02000029.1 coordinate 12,784, forward strand.
ACCACATGGAGGCAGCGTTTATCATCGAAGTGTCATTCTTCTCCTCGTCCGTCACCGGTTCAATACCTTTGGTCTCACCGCTCGACCCCATTAACCTATCAAGCCACCCGAGCTTACCATCTGGATTCGAAGCCAATAACCTGTTAAACCACCCGACCTTTGTCTCCTCCAAATTCTCCCCAGGAGTAAGCTCCTCCTCATAGGAATCATCCAGCTGTACCGACTGGTACTCTTTGCTCTTCTTATCTACATCCATGCCGTTAAGCTCATTCATTTCATGAGTATAGACATACTCGCTGTTTTCTTCGCCCATCTTTGGCTGTAAGCCCTACACTACTGTGATCCCACTGGATGCTAACGAATGGTCAAAGCTCACTTGGATACGACATCACACTTTCTTATGAATGATTTCTGCCTCTCCAGGTACTGGCAATAAAAGAAAGAAAAAAAATTCTGCACTGACGCACAGGATGATGATAAACTCTTGCTTGGGGAATTTACCGTACGGGAAGAATACACCGTACGGGAATGCCGTCGAGGAGCTAAACGGAGAGTGACAGAGAGTGACAGATTCTCCCGCCGTTCCGCCTGGTACGAGGAGATTGTTGCCTGTGCCGCACTATCGCCTTAGCTTTTTGCCAAAAAGATGCCTCTCAGCTTGCTCTGCCCCATCGCGTGTGTAAAATGTCGCATCAAAAAAATGACCAAACCTCGCTTTCTCCCGAGCAACCAAAAAGAAATGTGAAAAAAAAAAAAGACGATGAGCTTGACGCATAATCTGGCGGATCGTGGCGAAGAAAACCGGCCGGGTTCTCATTGTGAGGGTTGTACAGGCTGCTGGTGGGGTCTGCTATTGTTCCAGAATCTATAGAGCAGGTCCGCATAGCGCTGCATTTCATTAACTGAGATAAGCAACTTAAAATCACAGAGGATAAGGAATTGGAGTTCGAGATGGTTGAGTTCTTGCAACGAGATACCTCCCACCCGGGCGTAGCGGGAATTGGAGTAGAAAAAGTCGCTGAAAAATTTTGTGGAGACGGTGGTCCCCGCGATGATCAACCTGTGGATGTTGTGAGAGTCCATGACAAATTGCTGGGAGGAAGCCGGAGGAGTAGTCGGATGCTTTTCGTGATTACTATTACTATTACTATGACTATTACTATTACATCTCCTGGAGATACGATCAAAGTACACCAAGAGAGATAGGAACACGTCGTTGGAAGTGGGGCAGTATTTCTGTATCCTTTGGAAGTATTGCTCCAAGCCGATCTGGGGGACGTGTTTGCCGCGAAAGCTCAGAACGGAACGCACGCATCCGTTTTGTTGCTGTTGCTGTTGCTGCTCTTGTTGTTGTTGTTCTGAGAAGTTAGTATCCATTAGTCTGTCGTTGCTCTTGACGATCTTATCGAGCAAGGCGGTCAACATCTCAAGTAGCTTGTCGGTCGGAAAAGTTGCGATGTCGAGGCTCTCCAAGTTCGTCTGCGACTGTGCCTGTGATTGTTCTTGATGACTCTCGGGGCTACCGTCTTGCTCTATGGGGTCTCCCGCCGTGGGGTCTCCCGCCGTGGGATCTCCCGCTGTGGAAGGGTCTCCCGTGGAAGACTGTTGCCAAGAGATCTTCTTATGTGCACTTTCCTCCTTCTTATCCTTGTCCTTATACTCCTCATTCTCTTTGTCCTTTCCATTCTCTGTGGATCGTACTGCGGAGGACTCTGCATGCGGGTCCACCACGGTCTCATCCCCAACAGTGCTTTCGTTGGTACCGGCTTTCAGCGGTGTTTCTTTCTCTGATTCATCGGAATGCGAAAGCGACGACTGCGAGCTGCTCATCGTGTGCTCTGTGGTCACCACACGACTCAACCCATTGGTTCGCTGAAGATCGTTGTTATTGATAATGTTGTTGTTGTTGTTGTTGTCGCCGTCGTCCCCGTTGTTACCTGACGACTCGTCGTCGCTACCGTCGTCATGAGTCCTGAAGCTGCACGAATGCAGTGATGCCGTGGCAGTACTGTTCACCGTCGGAACACTGTACATCTCAACCTGTCTCAATGTGAAGAGCTCTAGCGTGAATCATGTTGACGACTAGTCCCTGTTTAGACCCCTGTTGGTGGTTGCAGGTGTCGACGTAGAAACAAATGTCACAGCAAACGAAGAAGGGTATCGCATTTATACAAAATATCGCTTCTATATACAAGATGAGTTCTGCTAAACTCGTTGGATCCACCAAGTCACTGAGCTTTATCATGGTCATTATCGCTTTCCTGGGTATGGATTTCCCCGGTAAGCGGCTGCACTGATTCGTACTTCTTGCGTAATTCGAGCTGTTGCTCGTGTTCGCCCTGGTTGAAAAGACGTTTACGAGACTTACTACCGTCTTCTTCTTGTTGCAGTTTCTGTTGCTGCTTGGCTGCGACACGAAGAGCATCCTTGATCGGACCCTGGTGCAACGTCTCCCTTTCCATGCCCTGGACGATGTGGACGCCGATGACCGTGGTAGCGGTTAAGGCGCAGGAGAGGGCAAAGGTAATCTTGCTGGCTCTGCTCATTGGCTTGCGCTTTTTTACGGTACGTGTGGGCTGCTCTGTGCGACAGGCCTACCGATTAGTTGGCAAGAGTGTCTAAGCTCGACGAATTTTCGATCACTTATGCCAGTGAAAATGAAAAACACAACAAGATCGAGGGGTGTTTATCTGGATACGAGAGTTAATTCAATGCAGTATGAAGGTCAAGGCCAGCTAGCGGGTAAGAAGGGTTGAGGGAGGCTATAAGGACATGTAAGTTGGGCTGAAAAGCAGGCCACAACATGGGGAATCTAGGCTGACGATGCGTTTGATTCGGAGCGCAAAGTATGAATGGATGTGTGGCGCAACTCAATTTGGCAATTTTTTGACAAATTCATACGACAATATTACAGACAATCTTTGGTATAATTAACGAGTAGACTTTAATGGTAATGCTGCATTTACAATCATGCAAAGATTTCCGACTACCCGTCGTACCTTCAAGGAAGCTTTGTATTCTTTGCCAAAAAAAAAGTGAATCCATTTAACAACAAATATTACTCTTGTTTGGTATTTTTTTTCTTTAATAAGCAAGTGGAAAACTGTGTTACCTACTACTAATATCCATATAACTCATGCCTGTCGCAGTCGTCTTAACGCTGCAGCCTTCTTAATTCACGCGCTACACCTGTCGGTCATAGGGTTACGCTTAGGGTTATCGTAGTCAGTTATCGTCGCCTGACCGCATTTAATCCTGTGCCTGCTCAAGGGTTTCTCGACTCACTACTAGAACTTGAAAAAGATTAAATAGCATTTCCTACAGAACATGTTCCTCAGAAGCGCTCTTGCTAGATCCCCAATTGCTAGAACCATGACTACTTTGACTCCCGTGGCTACCAAGTCGGCCCCACCAGCTGCCGCTTCTTATTCGCAGGCCATGAAGGCCAACAACTTGTTGTTTGTCTCTGGTCAGATCCCTTTCACCCCAGACAACAAGAGAGTGGAGGGTACCATGGCTGACAAGGCCGAACAGGTCTTTGCCAATGTGAAGAGCATTTTGGATGCCGGCAATTCCTCTTTTGAGCGTGTGATCAAGGTCAACGTTTTCTTAGCTGACATCAAAAACTTTGATGAATTCAACAAGGTCTACGCTAAGTATTTCAACGAGCACAAGCCAGCTAGATCTTGTGTTGCCGTGGCCGCCTTGCCCAAGGGTGCTGACTTGGAGATGGAGGTCATCGCGACTGAATTGGACTGAAACCCTTATTATATAGATATTTGTAGGACCAAACAAAGTTGTTTATGGTTAAACCATTGACAAAAAAATCGGAGAATGGGTTGGTCCGTGTGAATAAATCATCAGCTTTATTCTTCGGTTTGCTTACCATTTCTCGTAAAATACTGAACTAATGCTCGGCATATGCACTGCACTAAACCTGTAAACAATTGTGACTGTTTCTTTGTTTTACCTTAGGTGTAGAGATGCTACAGCATATATTTTTATAGGTCTGGTTGAAATTTGATATTTTTGTTTTGCGTCGGTTCCAGAGACGCGGCTTTTGAAATTTTCGCTCGACCCAGTCCTCTACCACCAATGCCTGGGATGCTCCGCCTAGCACTCCTGCCTAGCGCCCCCGCCTGGCACTTCCTTTCCCAGGGTTCCAGCCCAGTTTCCCTGCCCAGCAAGGTACGCCCCGTCTAGTCCTTCCAGCCTACCCAGCCGACGCAACCCTCATGCACGCGAACTGGAATTTTCCAACCTGGCTAGCGATGCCAGTCGAATTCCATACGGTTCAGGTAGTATAGGTCAATTTTGAACTAAGCTTGGTTAAACAGAAGTCTGTCTTTGAAGAGAGTTTCCCCACAGATTGACAAGAAACTATGGCTAGATACGGTGCTACCTCTACTAACCCAGCGAAGTCTGCCAGTGCTCGCGCCTCCTACATGCGTGTCTCTTTCAAGAACACCAGGGAGACCGCACAGGCTGTCAACGGTTGGGAGCTAAAGAAGGCTCAAAAGTACTTGTCTCAGGTCTTGGAACACCAGAGAGCTATTCCCTTCAGAAGATACAATGGGTCTACCGGCAGAACCTCCCAGGGTAAGGAGTTCGGTGTGACTAAGGCTAGATGGCCAGCCAAGTCCGTCAAGCAGTTGCAGAGCTTGATCCAGAACGCTGAGGCTAACGCCGAGGCCAAGGGTTTGGACGGCACCAAGCTGTACATCTCGCATGTCCAGGTGAACCAGGCTCCAAAGCAGAGAAGAAGAACCTACAGAGCTCACGGTAGAATCAACAAGTACGAGTCCTCTCCATGCCACATGGAGTTGGTCCTAACTGAGAAGGAAGAGGCTGTTGAGAAGGCTGATGACAACAAGGTCGCCAGATTGTCCTCCAGACAAAGAGGTAGAATTGCCTCTCAGAAGCGTATCTCCGCTTAAAGTTATGGGAAGCTAATACTTTAACGTTTTTCTGGTGTATAATTTTTAGACAAATATCGAAAAAAAAAAACAGATTTTCCTACTGTATACCGAGTTTGTTTTTTTAGTCGTCGTTGTTTATTTTGCAAATGAAGTTAAAAAAAGTATGTCATATCTGTACACCTTTCATCATGCCTGCCTTTGCCACATCTGCAGCGCCAACTCCGCCGGCACCCAATCCAGGTGCCCCTCCGCCTGGGGCTTCCATGGCACCACCGTTGGCAGCCATGTTGGCATGTGCAGATTGCGTCGACGGCTGAACTACACCAACTTCTGGCGTTAGATAGCCGCTCAAATTCATTACGTAGATGCTCATCATGAACACCAGCGCATGTGTGCCAATGCAGTAGAGCAAAAATGCCATTCTTGTTGACTTGTTCGCCAAAATGACTTTGGCAAAACTCGAAAACAGCCTCTCCCACACAGATAGCCTGTTTTTCCTATAGTACTCCATCTCTCTCTTTTTGAAGCTATTCAGCGGATTCAAAGAATCTTCGTAAGTACGCGAATACTGTGCCTCTGCATCAACAGGGGTGGTAGTAGTCAAATCGGTCACATCGCCACCATTATGGCTGTAACTCGTCAAGTAGCGTATACGCTCGTAGAGTTTCCCGTTATCCGCTTTCAACTTGGAAATTTCTGACTTAAGTCTGCTCTTTTCCGTACCATTCTGCCTTACCTGCTTTTCCAATTCGACGTTCTTACTACGGAATCTGTCTCTTTGCTTCGTGACGATCGGCAAAATTGTGCTGTGGTTGGTGGTAGAATTCAATTCAGCTTCTTCGGGGATTCCCACAATCGAAGTCGTTGGCGAATATCTCTCACTCCCGTTGGGACCTGTTCTGTTCCTTACTTGTCTAGTGACACCGGATATCATGCTAGTGGTATCATTAAAGTTATCCTCTGCTTCTTGAATATTCTGTAAGTCGAGCTCCAACCTGTTGTTTAATTTTTCTAATTCCATCACTTTGTTCTCTAGTTTAACAAGCACTTTGTCCAAACTTTTCACTTTTTCCTCGTAATTAGCACACTTTACACGCATATCTGCTAAGTTAGCTTGCAATTTCTTGTTGGCAGATATGAGAGTGGATTCAACCTTGTCATGACCATTCGATTCGGCTCTTCGTTCATCACTCTCGTCGTCAGCACCAAATTCAATCTTCTTAAGCGCTGACAATTCTTCTTTCAAGTTATTGTAATCAGCATAATTGTCCAGCTTCATTCTAGTCGTTGTGATTTCGGACTTATAGTAAGCAGTTTCCGCTGCCAGTGATTGCAGTTGCTCTTTTAATTCCGTTTGCAATTTCGCATGAGTACTACGTTCACGTTCCAAAGACGCGCTCAAAAGGGCATTCTCGCTTTCTAAATGCTTAATCTTTGTCTCTCTAGATTGCAGCTGCGATTCCTGCTCTGCTGCGCTGGTAGCCTTTGCCAGCAGTCCATTCAACTCTTCGTTCCTCTTCTCCAACTGTAGAACTCTCGAATGAGAGAGTTCCAGTTCTTGAGCTAATAAGTTGTATTCTGAAGAATCAGCATAGTTCTTAATATCCTGCCGAGTACTTTCAGTATTTTGTTCGCCACCCAATTCCACTTTCCTCAAAATTTTAGCCTCCAATGCCTTATTGCTAGAGCTTAAAGTTTCTAACTGTTTCGTCAGTTCTTCTTCTCTTTGGTTCCAATTCCTCTGCTTCTCATTCCACGTGGAATTTATCTCTTGTTCTTTCGAAGTTAATCTCCTGGCCATGGTCACGGCATAATCCTGCTCCAAATCCAGCAGCCTCGATTTCAGTGAGTCGTAATCCGCATACTTTGCCAATTTGTCCTCTAACTGTTCGACTTTCTCTTTCAACTCCTTCGAATCGTCCACTTTGGCAAGCTTATCCAGCGAATGTTGTAATAATGGCTTCGGATCTGGTGCTTCTGCCAATTTCGCATAGATATTCAAAAGAACCAATTCGGAGAATTTGGACCTTTGAGTCAACTTATCGATCTCCTGCTGGTACTGTTTGATGATCTTGTTCACACTGCCCAATTTTTCCTCAGACTCCAGTTTCTTAAATCTCTTCGTCTCAGCTGCCAGCTGCTTCCTAGAGTCAAGGGATTGCGTTTCCTTTTCCTTCACTTCGATGACATCTTTATCCAACTGTTTCTGTAGACCTGCCAAGTCGGCCTTGGACCACAGCTCAAATGCATGTGAATAGATGGAAGAATCCATGGCCGATTTGATTGAATAAAGTTTGTTGAACCGCTAATGCGCTATCAAAAGCATCATCAGACACAAGGGTCCATCTTGGGCTTGTCGATCGGCTCGCAAAAATCGTCGACGTGGACAATGAGCCCAACGCCTCTATTGCACGTGAAGGCTGAGTACATTTTAAAAATATTACACAAGTGTTAAGCATTAAATAATACATAATTGGATGGATGCCATACTTTCCTCACCAAGTACAGCCTCTTTTTTATTTGGCTTGGTGATTTGGTGTTTTTCTTGATGTTGCTGCTGTTTTTTGGTTTTACATTTTCAAAAAAGTTTTGTCAGTTGCTTTGCATTTTCCCCTGGGACGGTAAAATAACTTTTCAAGCGGACCAATACCTATAAAACTGAGGAGCTTCGATAGATACCGGTCTAACTTCGTCCCCTGTTTTTTGTGCAGGACCCGCCGATGATTCGGCGGTTTTCTCAGTTGTGGTGTAAGCAGATCCGATGCTCAGCTTTGGTGGGTGCGCAACTAATTCCTTGAATTCTGCGACGTGGTTTGCTAGCTTTCCCTTATCGTCAAAACATTTCAACGAATCTTCCAGCTTTTGGTGAACTTGGTTCGCATGCTTGGCAAGGGATATACGTTGTACGAGGACGTCCTCCTGTTGTCTTTGCAATGCCTTTTTCTCCAACTCTAACGATTTTTCGATCTTATCTAAAAGTTTCAGCTTAGCTTCAACTTTTTGTAATTGTACCTGAGCCATCTGATGGGCAATAGCATTCATCTGTCTCTCTTCGTTGGTGGCAAACACGTGCGAGCGTACTCCGAAAGACGAAATGGCAAGTTCTGACGCCTCCTTCGTATTGGGCGGGTCCCTCTGTTCGTCCAGATCTTCCATACTTTTCAATGCACGATCTGTCATGCTTTGTACAACCTTCGGATCTACAAGCCCCACTAAGAAGGCCAGTGTAGACATGACCGGGTTTTCACTCTTTGAAAAAGGTAGATGAGGTGCATATCTCAGAGACCCGAGATCAGAGTTGCCCTCGTTTTGATGCAGGAACCCGTCCTCAATTGGCATTTGCAAAAATTTGAGAATGCATTGTTCTGGAGTCTTGTTCCCCACTTCCTTAGCAATTTTGTACCAGTCGGAACCATGTGTTTGTATGCCTGCAAGCAATTTTTGTACATCTTCCCTTACCCAACCATCATCCAGATTTGTACTTTTTTCCACAATTCGGGGCCTCTTGGCGCCGTGCGGATTGTCATCTGTGTCTTCACCTTCCCGGGGTTCACTTCTTGCTAGCTTTTCCACGTCTGCTTTGACGTCAGAGGTAGTACTGGTCACAGAAATATTAGATTTTCGCCTTTCATCCTTTAGATATTTGTGCAGAGCACTACCGCTGTCTTCTGTATCCATCATCTTCTTCAATTTGGCCATATCAGGCAGTTGCACTGATGGTTTGTAACTCTCAAAGGGGAAAAGCCCTCGAGGAGCGTCGTGCCTCGTAGAGTATTCGCCGGTGAACGGTGGCTCCACACTTTTTGGTAACAGTTTGGCATCTACTTGGTAGTTGATCAACCCCCATTTCATTAAAAATTTGTGGATTCTGAAGACGGCCGCCGCATCCCCACAGACGTTTCTCCTAGCAGCGGTTACGCTGAAATATTCGTTCGGATTTAGGCGATAGGCATTCACCATAAAATTACGATATTTGACGTACACCTGTGGGGTCTTGGAGGGGATTCGATTGGTGAAAAACTCTGGCAATGACTGCTTTTCAATTAGGTGTATCTTGGTCAAATTAAACCATGCCGCATAATTTGGGATCACTATTTCATGCGATTGGGGAACAACCAGATTGCTGCCTTCTGTTTGCATAGGGGGCTTGGGCTCGGTGGACAATGGTTTGGGTTCATCCTCCTCCGCGGACTGCTCTGGCATATTTTTCTCCTCCTCGTGCTTGGTTGCACTGTTATCATTATCGTTACCATTACTACTATTATTATCATCATTATTGGTACTTTTGTTCTCCCGAACCTCAGTACTGCCATTCTCGTCACCTTCAAGTTTCAATCTTGGCTGCTCCACCAAATGGGATTTTACCGGTTCATTTTCTATTCGCTGATCCTGCAACGCTACTTCTTCATTCGGAAGGTCATCCAGCTTTGATTCCTGTTGCTCTTCTTGTGGCGGTTGATCCCTTTGTATCAAATCTTGCAGTTGCTCCTTTTTTACCTCCTCTTGCGGTTGCTCATGTTGTTGTTCCTCTTGCGGTTGCGGCAGTTCCTCTTGTTTTTGCTTCTCTTCTACTGGCTCAGCAGATTCGCCAAAGGGCTTCAAATTCTCATTACTTTCAATCGCAGCTTCATCGGTTTCGGCTATCTTTGGGGCTCTACTCTCATTGGGTGCCGCCCCAGGTTCCATGCCACTGCTATCAGGTTCAGAAATATTAGAATTGTCCATCAGATCTCAAGACAGCAATCGTCTATCCTCAATAATGCTCAACTAACACCAATGCAAATTAGAAACTTAGGGAAAACTGAAAAAAAAATAAGGCAAAAAGGAAAAAGGTATCAGAACAGAAATTTGATGAATTTTGAGTGGCGGAATTCGACACGCCAAATCCCAATGCAATTGACACTCCAATGTTAGCCTTTAAAAACACTGTTTACCGTCAAATCCGTATTAATTCTATTGAAATAAATATGTACTCAACGATTCCATTATAGCTACCGTCGTGAAAGTGTTTGGTGTTCAAGAGAAAAAAAAAAGATCCAGAGGCGGGTAATACCATTGCGTTCGAAGTGATGTTTACAAAATAGTCGGAAAGTAATTGTAAAATGATCATTCATTCGTGCACTGTGACTGGTTATCTGAAAATCTCCTATCAAAAACTCGAAAAGAAGAAATTCCGTGGGTTTGCAACCATTGCCATCAGAGTAAAAAAAGGTCTTATGGCTCAGCAGGCTCTTTACCGATGGACCCACTCGGACTCTTAAAAGCTTTCCGAGATCCCTTCAAAAGGTTTGTTAAGCTTCCCACTACATGAGCAATAGCCTCAATCGTTCTAGGAATAGACAATCTATTTCGGGGGCTATCTCAGTGTCCCTGGGCCTCAACAGGCAATCTCTAGGCAACAGCGATTCAGAATGGGTTCGTGATGCAATGGAGGACTCATCAACATCACCACCGGACTCATCGATGGAATACGTTTCGCCATCTTTCTACAATACAGGCAATCATCTGGGTCGCTCCTATGTGAGCGGGTTCCTTTCGGTATCCCCGAACATAGCGCATCATGGTGATGCAGCGCTTCTGCCAGTCAGTAGGAATAGGGTGAAATCCATCCACGAGTCCCAGTTATTGCACAAGCAAACCGCAGAGCTTTCCAATGATTTTAGCGAGGATTCAGGCGGTATTGAGGAAGTACGAACTCGCTTAGAGACAGTGGAGGACGAAGGTTCACCTTTGCATTACTGGGCAACGCATCAAGATTACCAGACTTTACCGATGGGTGAAGACTTGGAGAACACTATACCGCTGGGCCAGCGTAGCAGTGGTCGTGGTGGTATCAGTGGAGCCACCAATGCTGTGGTAAGATTCTCACATGATCTATTACATTATTTCCCCTGTGCGGTGCTGGGTCTTTTACTGAACATCCTGGATGGCCTTTCTTATGGTATGATCATTTTCCCCATCACGGAACCCATCTTTTCCCACCTGGGATCCACAGGATTGTCCATGTTCTACATCTCGACCATTGTGTCACAAGTGCTATTCTCTTGTGGGCTCTCGAGTTTTACGTCGGGAATTGGTAGCGAAATGATTGAAGTGACTCCTTTCTTCCACACCATGGCACTCGCCATCATGGAAGCCCTACCTGGACAGGACGACGATATAATCACAACGACTCTCTTCTGCTACGTGATCAGCTCCTTAGTGACGGGCCTCACTTTCTACTCGCTGGGTAAGTTGAAATTGGGTAAAATTGTCGGGTTTTTCCCCCGGCACATCCTGATTGGTTGCATAGGTGGCGTTGGCTACTTCTTACTTGTAACTGGGCTTGAGATCACAACTAGGGTTGCCAAGGTAGAATATACCTGGCCATTCTTCAAGGAACTTTTCACCCAAAGTGACACTCTGTGGAAATGGCTTCTGCCGGTGCTACTCACCGTGCTGCTGATCAATACTCAGCGCTGTTTCCAAAACTCACTTGTTTTGCCCTCTTTTTACATTGTGACTTTGATCTTGTTCCATTTCATCGTCGCCATCGTGCCCAGCATCTCGCTGGGGAAGCTCAGGGATCTAGGGTGGATTTTCCCAGCGGCAACTTCCAATGACAGGTGGTTTGATCACTACAAGCTGTTTCAGTTGCGCAGAGTCCATTGGAGTTTAGTATTCCGCCAGATTCCCACAATGTTAGCATTGACTTTCTTTGGCATCCTGCATGTACCCATCAACGTTCCGGCACTAGCCATTTCGTTGCAGATGGACAAATACGATGTTGACAAGGAACTTATTGCACATGGATACTCAAATTTCATTAGCGGTATGCTCGGGTCTATTCAAAACTATTTGGTTTATACAAACAGTGTCCTTTTCATTCGGGCAGGCGCAGACTCACCGATAGCCGGCTACCTTTTAGCGGTCTTGACGTTTGTCGTGATGGTCATAGGACCTGTAATCGTTTCATACATCCCAATCTGCATTGTGGGGTCCTTGATCTTCTTGCTAGGCTATGAGTTATTGGAGGAGGCCCTAGTCGACACTTGGGGCAAACTGACGAAATTTGAATACGTTACCATTGTCATAATTGTCTTCACCATGGGGATTTACGATTTTGTGTTGGGTGTTATTGTCGGTATTCTCATTGCCTGCTTTTCGTTTCTAGTTGATAGCACTAAATTGCAAACCATCAATGGTGAGTTCGATGGGAAAATTGCCAAGAGTACTGTCAACAGAGATTATGTGCAGAGCAATTTTTTGAACGGCATCGGGGAGCAGATTTACGTGCTCAAACTGCAGAACGTGCTATTCTTTGGCACAATCATTTCGATTGAAGAAAAAATTGATAGATTGTTAGAGATAAGCGACGGCAAGAATTCCACCAAGCGCAGAATCAAATACTTGATTCTTGACTTCAAAAACATCAATGCTGATAATATCGATTATTCTGCAGCGGAGGGTTTCAACCGAATTAAACGTTTCACCCAGACGAAAAGGATAAAGTTGATCATCTCCTCCATAAAGGAAAGAGATCACATTTACAACGCCTTTAGCAAAGTCGGACTCTTGAACGATGTCGAGTTGTTCAACGATTTGAATGGTGCATTGGAATGGTGTGAAAATGAGTTCCTATCTAAATACAAGAAGCTCCGTGATAGAGCCAGGGAGAAAAAACAGCATAGTTCCAACATCACGTCTGCCGTCGCCGCTGTCACGGGTAAGGCGACCTCCGGTGGAGATCGTCAAAAGAAGGAGGATTCTATGATGAACCCTCGCAGTCTGTTGTCTTTGCCCATGAATACACCGCGGAACCATCAGATGCTCTCGGTGGTTCAAAACATGTTGAATAACGAGGAGGATGACGTAGAGCGCCTGGAATCTCAAGGTACTGAGGAACAACCGGTCTTACCGCTGCTCTTGTTTGCATTGAAAGCCTATAGGAAAAATATCTCGTCCAGTGAACCGCACGTTAGGGATAAGGAGACCGAGTTGTGGAGCCAGTTGGCTCCATATTTTGTCAAGCGGAAATTGGCCACTCAATCGATCCTGCTCCGCAATGATGACATCTTCTTCGTCGTGGAGACCGGACTACTCAAGATTGCTATTGATCTGCCCCAGGGAGTTGTTTACGAGACGATGTCAAACAGAACGTGCTATGGTAGCATTGTCGGTAGAGAGAACAAGTTGGCAGCGGACCACAAAGTGACCATCGTGACCGAGACCGATGCCTCGCTGTGGGTAATTGACTCCAACGCCTTGCAAAGACTCAGAGCGGAGAAGTTGGAGCTCTACACAGACCTGGTCTTGCTGTGTTTACTTATTAAGAGCAGCAGGTTCGAAGAACTACTGGGTTACACTCTGGTCAGCGCTTGATTAATTCCTACACCAGTGTAATTATTTATAATCTGTAATAGACCATTTCCCACATCAGGTGGCGCCGTCACTGAAGTATATAGCCGCCGTCGTCCCAGGGTTACCCGAACTATATTCCGGACACAACCTGGAAAACTCCTGCATGTTACCCGCCACGATTGGGCTCCGCAGTCGGAGCCGTCGGACAATGAGCGCTTTGGCTCCATACTGGCGCCCTTATTGCCCGTGAATTCATGGTCCATGCATATGATAATCGTATATATACTCTGAAGACGTCGTACGCGCGTCGTAGCTGTGCATCTGGTGATAGGAAAAAACGCAAAGATACAACCCACCAAACACTTTCGGACGCCATGTTGAGATTATCCAGCAATGTTCTCAAGAAGCATACTTTCCAAGCCGGCTCTCGTCTTACCCTAAGAACACCAATGCCACAAGCCTCTTCCCTACACACGGCTTCTCGCCTGCTACAAGAGCACCGTATAGAGACCGATGCCTTTGGCGAAATCAAAGTACCAGCGGATAAGTACTGGGGTGCGCAGACCCAGCGTTCCTTCGAAAACTTCCGCATCGGTGGCCTCCGTGAGAGAATGCCCGAGGAAGTGATCCATGCATTTGGTATCCTGAAAAAATCTGCTGCCATTGTCAATGAGGCCAATGGTCAATTGGACCCTAAGCTGGCTGCTGCCATCAAGCAAGCTGCTGACGAAGTGGCCAGCGGCAAATTGAAAGATCATTTCCCGTTGGTAGTTTTTCAAACTGGTTCCGGTACCCAATCCAACATGAACGCTAATGAAGTGATCTCTAACAGAGCTATCGAGTTGCTGGGTGGTAAACTGGGTTCCAAGTCCGTGCATCCCAACAACCACGTCAACATGTCGCAGTCCTCCAACGACAGTTTCCCCACGGTTATGCACGTGGCCGCCGTCACCGCCATTACCAAGCATCTAGTACCTGAGTTGACTGCCCTAAGAGACTCTCTCGAGAAGAAGAGTGAGGAGTTTGCCGACATCGTCAAGATTGGCCGTACCCACTTGCAAGATGCCACACCCTTGACCTTAGGCCAGGAGTTCTCCGGTTACGTGCAGCAGTTGACCAACGGCATCGTACGTGCCGAGGCCTGTCTAGGTCACCTCAAGCTCTTGGCGCAAGGTGGTACCGCCGTGGGTACCGGTTTAAACACCAAGGTCGGCTGGGCCGAGGATATAGCCGCCGAGATCTCTAAGGAGACTGGCATCGACTTCAAGACCGCCCCCAATAAGTTCGAGGCACTGGCTGCCCATGACGCCATCGTCGAGGCCAGTGGCGCCCTAAACACGATCGCCTGCTCGCTTTTCAAGATAGCCCAGGACATCCGTTACTTGGGCTCGGGCCCTCGTTGCGGCTACGGCGAGCTGTCGCTTCCTGAAAACGAACCAGGCTCCTCTATTATGCCCGGTAAAGTGAACCCCACACAGAACGAGGCCCTCACACAGGTGTGCGTTCAAGTCTTCGGCAACAACGCTGCCGTCACTTTTGCCGGCGCCTCGGGCCAGTTCGAGCTTAACGTCTTCAAGCCAGTGCTTATCTCGAACCTCTTGAGTTCCATCACGCTGTTGTCGGATTCTTGCCGCTCCTTCCGCATTCACTGCGTGGATGGTATCGTCGCCAACAGAGAAAGGATCGCGAAGCTACTTCACGAGTCCCTAATGCTGGTCACCGCATTGAACCCCAAGATTGGCTACGATGCAGCCTCGAAGGTTGCCAAGAATGCCCACCACAAGGGTATTACTTTAAAAGAATCGGCCTTGGAGCTAAAGGTCTTGACTGAAAAAGAGTTCGACCAATGGGTGGTTCCCGAAAACATGATCGGGCCTAAACCATGAGTACACTTTTGGCACCATATATTTATCTCTCTCCTCACTCGTACTGTTAATATCCGTATAGTAAATCACTTTTCATGATCAGTTTCCTCCGCGTTTTAGCCGCCCGTGTTTGTATTACGTTAATGGCTACAGGCTGTGTTCACGTGATCGTTGCTCTCGGGGATAAACAATGTCTCGCCGTTGTGTGTGACTGTCGTTTCGCTCTTCGGTGTCGCGGTTGCACTGCGTGGTGAAGAGGTTTTTTAAGGGGCGCGCAAGAAAAAACGGGGTGAAACTAGGCCGCAGTTCGGGTCACAACTACGATAAGAGAAGAACCACTTCCTAGCTGGAAAGGGGAGCTCTAGGGAAACCGAGTATATATAAGGGGAAGATCTTGGTGATAGTAACTGTGACATGTTCACTCAGCTCTTACTGAAAAGACTCAAAGGGCTATCGCATCATCAGCAGTAGCCCCCTATCGTTCTGTCATCAACCGTTCAGTACACATATCAGTACCTATTAGCTGATACCTTTTTTCAATTTTATTGCTCTTTTCTCACTATGAAGTTTCAATCAAGTGTCGTTCCTCTCGCTGCATTGGCTGGTTTGGGTTCTGCGCTGGTAATCCCCGACCTAACTGTGTCAGAGCATGGGCTGGGTGAGCACAGATCGCGGAAGCATATGGAGGGGAAACATGTGTCTGAGCATAAGCCAGAGAAGCATGTATCTGAACATAAGCCCAAGAAGCATATGCAAGTGGTGCAGGGGTCAGACGAACCGCCTCTTGTCACGTCAGGTTGGCCCGTGATGGAGCATGGACGTGCCAAACCTCTAAAGGGTGAGGATGAGTCATTGTTTCTCCCCTGCTCAGATAATGAGGTCAAGCGGGTGGCTTCTCTTGTCTCTGAGGAGGTTTCGGAACGTATCGCTCCCCTCGTGTCCTCTCGTCACGGTGATGTCTTGGAGAACCGCTACATCGTTGTGTTCAAGAAGGATGTGTCACCTGATGAAATTGCTTTCCACAAGTTGTTGGTGGCCGAGATGCATTTGCAGGAGGTGTCGCAGTTGCCGGAAGGTCACGAGTTCTTTGATAGCATCAAGGAGCAAGGCATGTTCAACTCCCCAGAAGGCGGTATTGACCAGACCTTTGATATTGATGGTGCATTGACTGGTTACGCCGGGTATTTCCCCGAGAAAGTGCTAGATGTTATCCGTATGAGCTCTCTAGTCGACCTCGTCGAGAGGGACTCATTGGTCTACACCCAGGAGGCCGACACTGAGAACAACGCCCCTTGGGGGTTGGCCCGTATCTCCCACAGGGAGAAACTCAACTTGGGCAGCTATAACAAGTACTTATTCGATGAAGAAGGTGGTAAGGGCGTAACTGCCTATGTGATCGACACTGGTGTCAACGTCGACCACGAACAGTTTGGTGGTAGAGCTACCTGGGGTAAGACTATCCCAGAAGGCGATGATGATGAGGATGGCAATGGACACGGTACCCATGTTGCTGGTACCATGGCTTCTTCCACCTACGGTGTTGCCAAGGGTGCCGACATCGTCGCTGTCAAGGTTCTAAGGTCCAATGGGTCTGGTTCGATGTCTGATGTCATCAAAGGTGTCGAGTGGGCTACCCAGTCACATCAGAAGGCTGCCAAGGAAAACAAGAAGGGCTTCAAAGGTTCTACTGCCAATATGTCTTTGGGTGGTGGTAAGTCTCCAACGCTAGACTTGGCTGTTAATGCTGCTGTGAAAGCCGGTTTGAACTTTGCGGTTGCTGCCGGTAACGAGGACCAAGATGCCTGTAACACTTCCCCAGCTGGTGCTCAGGGCCCTATTACGGTGGGTGCGTCCACCTTGAGTGACGACAGAGCCTATTTCTCCAACTGGGGGTCCTGTGTGGATGTTTTTGCTCCTGGCCTAAACATTTTGTCCACCTACATTGGATCCGACACCGCCACCGCTACTCTGTCCGGTACTTCGATGGCATCTCCTCATGTGGCAGGTCTCTTGGCATACTTCTTGTCGTTGCAGCCAGGTTCTGAGAGTGATTTCTTCGAGGCGGACCAAATTATTGCTCCAGAACAGCTCAAGAAGAAACTGCTCGCCTATAGCACCAAGGATATCCTTACGGATATCCCATCGAACACCCCTAATCTGTTGATATACAACGGAGGCGGTGGCGACTTGAAGGGGTTCTGGGGGTCCAAGGGCATGGTTGAAGAGTTGTCTGAATCGTTCAATGAGAAGGTCGATTTTGATTTGAACGAGCTCGTCGAAAATCTTGGTTCCAAGACCGATAGTGTCTTCGAACAAGTTAGGGGTTTAATGGACAAGCTTGATCTCTTCTAAGGGTTCGATTTAGGATAAGGCCTCGTTTTACTCGCTTTTTTTTCAAGTGTTTTTAAAAGATCATATTGGTGAATTATAGTAATTTTGTCGGTCATAGAATAATTATGTAGTTGTTTTGGGTAATAGATTAAAAAATGTGTGGTTAATATAATTGATATCACGGTGGGCCAGTGCAGACGGCGGCTATATTTGTTCGCGGATAGAATGCTTTTGCTTTTTTAAAAGAGGCAATAGGTGGGGGGAATTGTATATATGTGCCCGCGCCAAGCTGTGTTTATCTGGCTTACGGTTCATTTGTTTGGCTTTTCGCCGTTCTCCGTTAGCTGCTCGCTATCGCTGTCGCTTCTTTTTCTCGGTGCGCCTGCCAATTGGAAAATTTTGAAGAGATGAGATGAGATGGAATAATATGTTCAGCCCATCACTACATTAATAGCTAAGGAGGATATACAGTTCCAAGATGCGTCAAAAGAGAGCCAAATCCTACAGGAAGCAAATGCTGGTTTATAACCACGCATTTAAATTCAGAGAGCCCTACCAGGTATTGGTGGATGACCAGTTGGTCATGGACTGTCACAAGTCCCATTACGATCTCGTCGGTGGCTTAAAACGTACTTTGCAAGCAGAAGTTAAACCCATGATCACACAATGTTGCATGCAGGCACTGTACACCACTAAAGACCAAGAGGCCGTGGATATCGCCAAGAGTTTTGAAAGACGTCGTTGTAACCATCCGCCGAAGGAGGCTAGGCCACCGATAGAATGTATTCAAGATGTGGTCAATGTCAATGGTCGCAACAAACACCGTTATGTGGTAGCTTCTCAAGACATGACTTTGAGAAGAAAAATGAGGAAAATACCGGGGGTACCGTTGGTTCACATGACAAGGTCTGTTATGATCATGGAGCCGTTGAGCGAAGCTAGTGATCGACTGAACCAACGTGTGGAACAGGATAAACTACTCAAGGGTCTCAACGACCCTAAATTAGCTGGCGTAAAGTCTCCAGAAGGTACTGATGAGACGGATTCGCAACCGCCACCACCCAAAAAGCGCAAGGGCCCCAAGGGTCCCAACCCACTGAGTATTAAGAGGAAGCAGACACCTATGCAAATGCAGGTGACTAGTAAAGAGCATGGAGAAGGAGAAGGAGAAGGAGAAGGAGAAGGAGAAGGAGAAGGAGAAGGAGAAGGCAAGAAAAGACGGAGAAAGCGTAAGCATGGACCGAGAGATGCGCAGAATGATGAACACCAAGGGAAGCAAAATAAGATTTTTGACACCGGTGAATGACTTGACACTGTAAGGAATTGAATCGAAAGCACCTTTTCTGTATATTAAGTTTGTTTATGTTCGTAAATCATGATATTTCACAAAACACGAACTTGGGTTAGGAAAATCAGGTTCCCAAAGCTCGATGGCCGTGAAAACAATTGATTAACACAACAAGTCAAGAGGGTCTTCGTGGCAGTTACGTCCCTTCCAAGATGGGTACATCATCGGCGGAGAATGGCGAAGATGCAGATGATCTCAATATAACGGTTGCCGTAAGGTGCAGAGGTCGAAATGAAAGAGAAATTAAGGCGAGGAGTTCTGTGGTGGTTTCGGTTCCTGATGTTATGGGGTCGAATCAAGTGGCCATCAATACGACGGATGACGTGGGAATAACAGCTCAGATGAATTCTAAAACTTATACGGTGGATAAAGTCTTCGGGCCAAGTGCCAACCAAACGCTTATCTTTAAAGAAATCGCAGAACCATTGTTTGGGGATTTTCTGAAAGGTTACAATTGTACCGTCCTGGTGTATGGTATGACTTCAACGGGCAAAACTTTCACAATGACAGGTGATGAAAAACTGTATAATGGAGAATTGAGCGATTCTGCAGGCATAATTCCGCGAATTCTTTTCAAACTCTTTGGGACTTTGGAACTGCAAGATGAGGACTACGTAATCAGATGTTCCTTTGTGGAGCTTTACAACGAAGAGTTGAAAGACTTGTTAGATGATGGATTTGACAACTTGGCCACCAAGAAACTAAGAATATACGATTCAGCATCCGGCTCCACAAGTAACAGTGGGAGCCGCAAAAATTCGAGAAATAATTCCCCAAAACTAGGGACAGATCCGTTGTTGAATAGAAGGAGGATGCGCACGGTTCCCTTGTCTAGTTCGCTGGCGAAGCAACAGCAGCAGTCTCAATCACAACAATTACATCAGCAGCAACACCAACATCAACCAGATCCACATTCTGGAGTGTATATCCAAAATTTGCAAGATTTCCACATTAATTCTGCTAAAGATGGGCTTAAGCTGTTGCAAAAAGGCCTAAAAAACAGGCAAGTGGCTACTACAAAAATGAATGATTTTTCAAGCAGGTCACACACTATTTTCACCATAACGCTTTACAAAGAGCACGAAGGTGAGATGTTTAGAGTGTCCAAGATGAATTTAGTTGATCTGGCAGGCTCAGAGAACATAAGTCGATCGGGCGCCCAGCACCAGAGGGCTAAAGAGGCAGGTTCCATTAACCAGAGTCTTCTCACACTGGGTCGAGTAATAAATTCACTCGCTGATAAAAGTTCACATGTGCCGTTTAGGGAATCAAAACTGACCAGGCTTTTGCAAGATTCTTTGGGCGGCAACACAAAGACAGCATTGATAGCTACGGTATCGCCTGCCAAGATTAATTCTGAGGAGACTTGTAGTACATTGCAATATGCATCCAAGGCGAAAAACATTAAGAACAAACCTCAGCTAAAATCGTTTATTATGAAGGACATTTTGGTAAAGAACATCACTGCCGAATTGGCCAAGATTAAGTCGGATCTTTTGTCCACGAAGGCAAGAGAGGGCATCTACATGAGTCAAGACAACTACAAAGAAATGACCAAAGACTTGGAATCCTACAAGACAGAAGTGCAAGAATCGAAAAGGATCATCGAAAGGCTGAACTCCCAAAACTCCCTTTTGCTGAAGGATAAACGAGCATCTAATGAAGCTAACGAACTGCAAAGAATTAAGTTGCAACATATGAAAGATCTTATGAGTGGACTTTATGAGAAACTGGATTACCAACATAAGAAAGAGCAAGAATTGGTCGAAATGACTTCAAAGTTGAAAACGACATTGTCCGCTGCACAATCATCGGTTAAGCAATATGTTAAAAGGGAAGAACGAATGGCCCAAAGAATGCAGGTCATACTAGGGGATGAATTCTTGCAGTTCAGAGAGATGCTTGTTAATAATATTGAGCAGATTAAAGAGAATAAATTGGACATCGGCAATGGACAAGACGTGCAGAAAAATTTAGATGCTTTGAAACAAGAGATCGTGAACTTATTAAGTATAGCACAAATCAGGGCCGAAAAGATGTACAAGGATTGGATTGAAAAAATTTTGGAAGAAGCGCCTACCGTTTTCCAAACCGTCTCCGATAGAGTAGACGAAGTAAATTCCACTGTTGATAACTACTATCATGGATTAGCTGAAAATTTGTCGGATATTAGTGAAGAGTATAACAATTTGAAGCAATATCTCAACGATCATTTCTTTAAGAATAACCACGAGGAGGTGCTTTATTCGCATATTGACAAAACTTACCACCAACTTCAATTGTCAGCAGATGAATTATTCCAAAGGTTTAGACAAATGATGGATGAACATTTAAGAGACAATAAAAGTTTGATGATACAAAGCCTGCGATCAGCTACTTCGGAAGTTATCGACAAAGAGATGCAACTGTTTGACCCCCAAAGGAAAAAATGGGAGGAATCCTTTGATCTTATCAATAAATGTGATTCTATTAGCAATGGATTCAATAGCGAAATTAAGTCAGCGTTATCTGATATAAAATCAACATTTGGATCCTCAACTGATGTGATTAACAGGTCTGTCTCTAAAGTCAAAGATGAAGTAAAAGGTTATGAAGACGCCTCAAAAATTTTGGAAAACAATGAAATTCTGCAAAATCAAATTGCTGATATAATACTAAAAGACAATTCGTTAAGGAAAAGGCTACAGAAAACTATTGAATCCTCACAAACCCATGTATCTGTACTTGATAATTTGAAAGAGCGCATCAGAGGCACGATTGCGGTAGGAGACAATATCACCAACCCGGTCGAAACGATAGCAACCGATACACCTGTAAAACAAAACAGTCTTCAACTTTTCTCGAATTCAGATAGAACTCCTCTAAAACCCACAGTTCTTCAATCCAACCATTATCAGGGAACTGCAAGATCAGATTCCCAACAACCATTCAAAAACAAATTAGATAAAGGCAATGGAACGTTCAAAAGGCACCAAGAGAATGATGCATGGGAAGAAAATTTGAACAAAATTTCGCGGCTAGAATGAGAAGAATAAAAAAAATTACTATTTTACTCGTCATTCACCATGATGGGCTGTTTTGTATTATAAACAACATACTGTACAGGACAAAGTTTGTAAGTTTTTTCTATTTAATGAAATTGTACCACTATCAACCATTAATAATCTTATAGTCACCCAGTTCTTCAAGTAGCTCTTCCACTTCATGCTTGGGTTTTTCTAGCCTAACACAAATTTTGTCAAGATTTTCAGCAGCTCCAATTGATTCCAACAAAACAAGTTTTTGATCTCTCTTTGCTGTGATTATTTTTGCTGCTTTCTTTTCTCTATTTCTTCCCTTTTTGGGCGACAATGGAACCGAACTATCCACTTTCATATCGAATGACACCTTAGATGTTCGTTCTGGCTTCTTAGGATGGGAAACGTTGTCCCCCGAAAAACCAGACAGACTGACATGAGAATCTTCCTTATAAAGTCGAGAAATGGGGTAGTCTTGTCTGACTTCGTGATCACCCTCGAGACATAATTTATGGTAAACGTTTCGCAAAACTTCATCAGCAATGTCCACATTAAAGTTTTGATGCATTTTAGAGCTTTTATTGCCTATCTCGTCGACTTCAAATTTCGTATCTGAACTTGAAAAAATGTATTGGGACATCTTGTGGCTCTTTTCACCTCTGGGTTTCTGTGTCACATCATTTATACCTTCATTTGTGCTGAGTTTATGAAATAAGTCAAATATTGCCAATTTTTTCATCACAGGAAATGAGTAACATCTATATATCAATCCTTTCACCACTCCGAATGTGGTGAACCTTCTGACATCAATTTCATTGTTCTTGATCGTATGATAGTTCAGCTCGTACCACTCACGTATGGTGATGCCCTGACTTAAGCTTCTGTATAGATCAAACAAGCATGCCTTCATTGGTAAGTGCTTGGGCAAGGCATTCGAAGTATTTGTATTTGTACTCGAAAAGCTGCTCTGAGACCGCTGAGTACGTTTGTACAAATTTTTTTGCGACAAGGAGGATAGTGGTGGCCTAGGTCTATCACTTTTTGAACTCATGGAAGTCGTTCTCGACTCTGACTCGTGATTTTTTGGTTGATCCATGTCATCTAATTCATATTTAGCGTGTTTCTCGAACGGTAGTTGAGACAAAGTAGAAAAGCCAGTTAGAGTGACATACGATTGGCATTCGGACGCCAAGTTGGGATCCGTTAAAAACATTCTTATCAAACTAGTTGGTGCATAGATGTTAGAGAACTGAAATATGTCAGCTAATATCACACAGTTATAGTAGATCAGATGCTTGATACACTCTAGAACTAAGCATAGGTCGCTATTACTCAATTTTGCAATTTTGGAAATACTATTAAGGCCGTCGATATGGGGCACTATTTTAAGCATCGTGGGATCCCAATTAACGTCTATGATTCTCTTCAGATCAACAGTTGAGATAGGGACATCCTCCATTGATATACAAGAATTTGGGAGCGTCTTGAGTGGGAAAATCTTGATATCCACCGCATTCCCTTCATCGATAGGTATGAGACACTCTGAGTAATTGTTCAAATCTTGATATATTCGCATGACGAGATCTTGAACGGAAAAGTCAGACTTGTTGCCTTCCAAATCTTTCATGATCTCATTGTACTTCTCCAATGCAAACCCTTGGTTTTTGGTCAGACCTTTGACTCTTTTCTCTGAACTCAGCTTGCCTTCTTGTTCCGTCGTGTTTTCCGCCAGTTTGTAGTCGAAATAGACGGGATCATTCTCAGCTTTTGACAATATTTGATTCTGCTCTTCCAACACTCGGAACATCTTGCCCAACCTAGCTATTGCAGGCTCATATGGTGAGGTTTCGCAATCGTAGGGGAATACAAAAACAAAATTGAAGCTAAAGAAGTTCCTGGCGTAAAAAGAAGAATTAACGGTAACTGGATAGCAAGCAATTCTGTAGCTTTTATATTTTAAAGTTAATAGCTTGTGGCATAATTGAGGCTTGGGTATAATGTAATTCTTTATAGTATCAAAATTGATATCGTGGTTCTCTAAATTTCTTGGAGGAAACTCATATCGTACTTGGGTTCCCTTTGTAGGATGGAATACTGTGTAGAATAGAGTATGTATGGGCATAAACCCTTCGAAGTTGTCAACCATACTGCTGGGTCCCATAGTTCATAGCTGAATGCTTTCTAGGCTCATCTCCCTTTGGAACTTAACAGATATTGAGCTTTGATAAAATTCATTTAAGCCAGGTCAGATGACATTTTTTGAATTTATACCGTAGATACAGATTATAAATCAAAATGGTAAAAACAAACAATAACTTACATGGCCAAAAAATCTTCCTCGGGCACTTGACAGTTTTCCTCAATTGATTGATCGATCCATTGAGCTGTGACAATCCTCGGTATCGAAGGCGGCACTTCCGTCCCTGCAGCAAAGGAAGAAAGGAACATCCGAATATCACCTAATGTTTGCTTTCGGAGTGCTTCATCGCCGTCAGGAACCACAATAACGTTGCACGTATTGATGTTTGGAGCCAATTCACCACCATATAATTTTATTTTGTGCTTTAATGTTTGAGTAGCGATGTATGGGAAATTATCTGGAATGAATACAGATCTTCTAAAGAATAGGAACAGAGGAATGCTTCCAAAATTGTGATCATCATCCGACATTTGTATGGGCCGTTCTGAATTTACTTTCTCTGATTTTAAAATTTCCCGTAGTCGATCCTCAGCTATTTCAGCCTCATAGCTATCACCAAAGGAATCTACTCTAGTTCCTGCTGTAATTCTCAAGTCTTCTGACACGCTGAAGCAGTGACGAGGTTCTATTTTAATAATTGCGCGGTTGCGTATACAATCCAAAATCCATTCGGGACTGATGACATCGTAACCTCGTTCAATGAGAGCTTTGCACTCCATAGTGTATCTCCCACTTATTATGCGTAAATCGCTTTGCTCCTGGGAAACCACATTGTATATTAATTTACCTCCGTTCCTTAAGATCATGTTGCCAAGTCCTTCTTTTGTGATTCGGTGGTGGTCATTTGCTATCACATAATCTGACATCACGTAAAAGCATAGCTGGTTTAGTATTTGAGATGTCTTAGATTCATCTGTGCATTGCAGAGTTTGATTTAAGGGGGAGCAAGGTCGCCTTTTCCTACCCCTCTTGGGTTTCAGTAACTTCTGAGTCGTTGCTTTCTGAAAAATAGGCGATTTTTTTCTTCTTTCTTGACATAGATCTGACAAAGTGTAACACTCCATCCAATCCTTGTCATCTCTGATTTTTCTGCAATATGCGCCATATAACGTGCAGCCTGCCTTGAATTTTTTACCGCTAGACTCCGTGTTATCGAGAGATCTTGCCTTTATTTCAAGGGCTACGGAATCTGCGGGATGTATCCACTCTTCAGGTAGCTTTGAGCCAAATTCTAAAAGTTTCGGTGGTGGATAGTACTCTGCGCTTTTCCACCTCCCAGCAGTTTTCCGATCAATTTCCCTAAATTCCTCCTGAGAGATCCCATTAGCGATTGTACAAAAAGATATTATCTTTTTAACTGCTTTTCGAGGTTCTTCATCGTCTTCGGAATCCAGACTTATAGTTTTTTCTTCAATTTGATTAGTGGGATTGTCCTCACCTTCTAAAACGAGTAATCCACACATCAGGGAGTCCTTTTTGCCCGGAGTTCTTCCAATTACAATTAAATCCAGATTCTCCCCAAATTGTTCCAAATACTCGGGTTTAATTTTAATCCACTTATCGGTTCTAGCCCCGATTTCGTATTTTGACTTGAATTGCTTCAAAATGATCCCTTCTGAACCCATTGTAATTGCTTTCTCCAGTGAGTTCCTTATGGAGTCTTCGTCAAAACAACGCACCGATGGGATTATTTCTAGGGCATGGGGACACGGCTTTAGAATGGAGGCTAGATATTGCTTTCTAATGTGCAAAGGTACTTTAACTAAAGAAACCCCGTTCAAGTAAAGCAGGTCAAAAACCATGTAAAGTGGCCGGTAACCTTTGGTCAGGATGCTGTCAGCGGTTAGGGCATCACGAGCACTATTTTTCACCAATCCAAAAGGTAGCACAGCATTCCTGTTAGTATCATACGAAATCATCTCACCGTCCAGGACACAGTTTTTGACCTTGGGGTTCATCTGGATGTACTGTGCTACCGTTCCAGTGTGAACATTCTCGCCGTAGAGATATGTATAATCATTTCCTCGTCTGCTGAACCATTTGAGTCTTTCACCATAATTCATGAAATGTAACTGATTTCTTTCGCCATCCATTTTTTCTTCAATGAAAAAGTCCTTCTTCAGCCTGGTACTCACTTTATCATAAGATATGTACAATCTTTTGGCCAAGGAGGGTGCAAAGGCGAGACCAATATTAACACTCAAATCGTCGTTCCTTAAACGATTATTTGGGTCCCAAAGCCTTTCCGCTACAGTCTTCAAGTCAGAAACAACACTCAAGTAGTCCCTAGCATCTGGATGCCAACAATGTAAAAATTTGTGCTCCTGACCGCCTATGACCCTAGTCTTGAGAATAATATCAAAATAGTATTTCAACTCCGTAAAGGTCATATTCCCCAAGCAATAGTTGAAACTAAGAGATTCTGATAATCCCTTGAAACCTCTTCCCTTCGTGCTTCTCTCGTCTGCCAATTCATCCAAACATTTGTTCAATTTATTAACGGTAATTGTATCTCTATTCAAAGGTTCACCTTTACGTTTTTTTATCTCTTCTACACAAAAATCAGACAACTTTACACCTCTCCCAGCTCTTCTCTTCCACTTCAATAATCGCTTTTCAGTAGGCGAATTCTTAGGTAATTTCAAGTAAATACAAATGGCCTTGACTAAAGTAAAATCTTTAATATTGAATATCCTTCGATCTCTATAGGGTAAAATGAGGGCTAGAGCGGGATAAATGTCCTCTCCAACAGTCTTCCTCCAAAGTTTAACGAAAAACGAAATGATTCCAAAATACTTATCATTAGTGGGCTTGAATGCACCCCGACCCCTCCTCTGTCTCTGGGCATTATCCAACTTGACAAAGAGTTCGTCACAGAGCCATTTAAAATCTGGGGAAGGAGCAAAATTGTGCGGCAGCCTGGATCCTTCCTTGCTTGTCGAACTCATTGCCGTAGTCCCACAAATTTCTCGCGGTTAAGGTAGCCTTGAAACATCGCTTGTTGTTTGGTGTGCAAGCCAAATTTGGGGGTTTTGAAATTTCTTGAACAGCGTAAAGTCAGCTACGCTCCATTTATGACGCTCAAAAATTATGAAGGACTAATAGTCACCTGATAGAGTGGTAGTGCTAATTTTCAGCTACGCTATTCTATACACTCCCTGGTCTTGCTCCTCAATATGCTCTTTCCCTCCATCGTTCTCTTGCTCTTCATCATTTTCCTCTCCGTCTTCGCTTGCATCGGGCACCGCAGGCATCCTGTTAACGTTTCCAGTCATCCATACGTCCTCATCCTTAGATTGAGCCTTGCGCTCCCTACTTTCTTGCTCGATTTTGTCTAACCACGCCGTCTCAGCTGCTTTTACGGAATGCGAATCTGTGCATTGTTGGTATATTTCCAGCAGTTCTGCGTTTATCTCTAAGAAAGTGGGTCCGTATGAGAAATGTGAGAGAAGCTCACTAGACCAATCCATTCTTCCCACTATAGCAAAACAGGCCGCTAGTGCCTCTACACAGTTTAATTTCCATGGCCTACCGTAGTTCACTTGATTAGCGGCAACCAGGTAAGGTAGTAATCTTTCATGATGGCCACCAATCCTATTAAACGGCACCTCGTCTAATCTGGCCCACGAACACTCCACTACAGAAGCACCGTTTTCTTCTACTATGGGCTTGTCGTTTGGACACACGACGCCGGTCCCATTGGGAGTAACGACAATGCCTTGGAATTTTTGACCTACTCTTAGGGGCCTAACAAGGCCTAATCTTTCTAATTTTTTTCCGCTGCATCTCTTGGGATCGCAGTGATCGAAATCCCACATTGCCAGCTTCACGGGGAAATTGGTTTTCCCAGAACTTCCATGCTTCATCTCCATGTGCCGATGATTTTGTTTTGAATTATGACCATTAGCGCCTCTCCCGGAACGACTAGTACGAATCTCATGATCCTTATTCTTACCCTTGCCCATTTTAAGACTTCTTTTATGACACCTAGGGAATGAATATGCTTGTAGCTCTTCAATCTGTTCAATGTCGAGGACTTTTCACCGATGAGATGAGATGACAGATGCTGAAGATCATCGAGCGAGACGAAGAAAAAGGGTTTGCAAATTGGAACCTTGACTTCGCCCACGATAAAGCTGCGAGAGGTGGACAGCTATGGCTTATAATTTACCAGTTCTGTTGAATCCATTGGTGAACTTGGTGTTTAATTGTTCCAATTCATCTGATTCTCATTACAAGAAGCTGTTTAGCAGGTTGAAGACAGAGAAGTTTATTCTACTGGTGCCACCTTGTGATAAGTTGCTTCACTATTGCGACGTGGGAACCGGATCCTCCCTAAATGAACTATGCCTAACGTATGACTTTGTGGCCTCTCATGTATTGTTGCTGGAACAAGATGACCACAGTGGTAGTAGCTTCAACCTTACTTCCGCACAAACTGAATTCAAAACTCTAAATGGCAAGAAAGTGGTAGTACGATCCGCAAATGGGGAAGTTCTCACGGTAGATGGTTTTTCCTTGAGGAGGAGATGTCGAATACAAGATGTAGAATTAATTCCAAACTTCAACGATTATTTAAGTGGCTCAGAAAATTATGCTTTAGTGCATATTGACCATCCGCTCGTAGGCACTTTGATTAGGGCCATCGACATTCCAAGGGGGGTTTGTCGAGATAGTACTAATGATGGAGAGACGCAAGGCAGACTGGTACGAGACTTAACACAGAAAAGTTGGTCCTCTTTCGAAAACATTTTGAGACTGCATCCAGACTGGACCAATGTTTTAAACAGTTATTTCAACAAATATAGAAATACCCCACTGACGGAGGGTCCGTATGAAGAACTTTTTCACATGATAGTAAGAGAGGTACACGCTAAGATGGTCGCTGACGAATTGTTCCAGAAGATACCGAATCTCTATGATCTCATATTTGATTACGTGGAGTTGAATTTATATGATGATGTGTGGATTAGAATTATTAATTATTATAAAGGAGAAGAAATCGAAACAGAATGTCTAGACTTATTGTCTGTCAATGAAATGGGGACTGAGTTATATCAAAGAAGCTACAGTGAATTCCGCTTAAAAGATGTGACTATAATGGAGAAAAACATTGAATTGGCCTCGAATTCATTTGTTCGACTACCCCTGACTCATACCCATGCTGAGAAGGCTGACTGTCTTATAAACACATTGCAAAGTTTGTCCGAGGCAAGCGGTTTGCATTTCGACATCGAAACGTTGCCTGTGACTATGGATGCAGACACTTTGATTAGTTTTTTCGTGCTGGTTGTGTGCAGGACACAATTGAGGAACTTGAACAGCCATCTTCTTTATTTGCGAAAATTCTCGAAGGACGAGAATGTTATCAAGTTTGGCATACTGGGCTATGCAATTTCCACTTTGGAAGCTGTTGTGTGTTACTTTTATGATTTGAATGGTACTGAAAAATTAAAAAGATTAGAAAATGCTTGCAGTGAAGCGAGGAAGTTGAAATCATTGCTCTCTGACAAGACCATAGAACACATACCTAATCTTTCACAATTTCGTGATCAATTTGGATTTAGAACTGCTCAGGGGGAATCGCTGCTGTCGCAATGTATTATTAATGGCAAAAATGATATTTTGTGTGAGCTATTGAAAACTTATGAAAACATCTTTCCACTAGAAGACATTTTAGATGATGAAACAGTGGATGGATCCACGCTTTTGATATTAGCCCTCAAGTGTGACAATATTGAAGCGGCTAGAGTGATCGTGGAACTTCTCGAATGCTCATGCACTGAACAAGAACTCCGGACGTACATTAACAGAGCTGACAGGCATATGCGGACGGCGGCTCATTACTTAACTCATGAAGAAGAGATTTTGCAAAGCATAGGAAAATACATTGATTGGAAATTCAGAGATTCGGGCGGTCATACTCCGTTATTCACTATTTTCAGGAGTTATGACCAACAGAACTATGAGCAAATGATGCGTGCTTCCTTCGCAAGTGCTGTGAAGTGGTACCGAAGTCATAAAGAACAATTCGAGTTTTCTGACCATGAAGACGAAAAAGGAAACACACTTTTGCACATTATTAAAAACAATGTCTCCATTCTTCTAGCTTACCAAAACCTTGACATCAACTGTATTAACAAAAAGGGCATGACACCTCTAATGATTTATGCGAGGTATAATCGTCTGGATAATGTGAGGACGATTGTACGTGATAAAAGGATAATATTGGACAAGTTTCAACATCCAACATTCTTAAATTCCTTT
The DNA here is from genome assembly GCA_003705955.2 of Zygosaccharomyces kombuchaensis. Taxonomy (NCBI): domain Eukaryota; kingdom Fungi; phylum Ascomycota; class Saccharomycetes; order Saccharomycetales; family Saccharomycetaceae; genus Zygosaccharomyces; species Zygosaccharomyces kombuchaensis. The sequence goes on from PPJZ02000029.1 coordinate 43,071, forward strand.
GATTACGCTAGGAATCCCCTCATATTGCGAGAATTAGTTCGCCAGGCTACTAAAGATTCATCTTTGGGATTAGCATTCGTACATCATTTAAAGTATGAGGCACCCAGTTGGTTCTTCCACGTCACCATAAAACTGGATCCAAAGGAAGAATATAAAACCATAAAGCTTCATGTCAAAACTTTGCAAGGCTTTTTTCACGTACTCTTAAAAATGCATCAAACCACTTTTTTACCTTTGGATAAAGCTTTGCAAGATTTGTCAAACCTCTATAAAAGCAGAATGTCAAGTGTAGCAAAATTGGAAACATATTATTTTTTTTTAGCGCTCACCGATTGCTTTAATGTCATTTTGGATGATGATGAGCACATGGGCAAGCTTTTCTCAAAGGAATCAAGATTGATCGCTTGGATCAACTCCCAAAATAAAAAGAATAAGATGTCCAAAAAATCTGAAGTTTCAGAAAAAAAGATGGAACCTGAAGAAATTAGCATTATAACCAGCTTTCTTCGCTTCAACCACAATGAGTTGTCGGTAGTAAAGCTAAACCTTACCGTTATGAAAAAACTGTTGACTTTTATGAAGCTGAAATCTAATGATTTGGCCGAGGCTTACCGTTTTTTGTCTTTCTTTGGTACAGAGTATGACTCTGAGGTAAATATGCAACTTTTCAATGACATTGGAGTATCAAGCTGGGCTTTTGGCGATGGAGCCACGATGAAATTTGTCAGGGAAGTATCCTTTCTCGACTACTGTACAGGTAAGCTTCTCGAACAAGTAGAACAGTTGTTACTGGTAGAAATACCTGAATGGTGGAAGTGCTACGGCGAAGTTTTGGAAATCCATAAGATTTATAAGCAAAAATTTCCGAATATGACTCGGCCCCATTATGATACTGGAATTATTGCTAGTTTTTTTGAAGGGAAACGAGAAAAAATGGAATCTAGGTTAGCATCGGATTTAGCAGAATGGAAGCAGAGGATGAAGCAAGTGGGTGAAAAAATCAGTTCTACTCATGAGGTATTGGCTGAAGAATTGAGTAAATACATGTTGTTCAAGAGCCGTTTTTTCATCAATGGTATACTGAGAAATTGGGTCAAAGAGAATACCACTATCCTGAAAGGCAGATTAGCAGAGATGCACAAAAGGGCAAAATTAAGGCGTAAGAAAGATGAACCATAAAGAAGTACCATAATTTACGTAGTTAATGAAAGAAAAATAAATCAAAATTAAACTTGTAAGTTGAAAACTGGTCAAACTCAAAGGATCAGTACTTATACTGTTCAAAACTACACAGAATCAAGAAATCATTCTTTTCCAGCGGTCTCTGGATTGGCACCCGCATCTGCACCCGCATCTGCACCGGCACCCGCGCCCGCACCACCGAAAAGGTTCCCTGCCATTTCTCTTAGGGCAGGGTTGTTCATAATTTCACTCAAATTTGGAGTACCATTCCCACCTGTAAACTTCTCAGCCATCTGTCTTACGCTCGGATTTTGCATCATAGATTCCATTTGGCGTATGGCTTGTGGGTTTTGCATCATTTGCTGAGCAGCTTGCATGACCTGGGGATTGCTCAACAAACTGCCAAGACCTCCGCCTAGCCCCCCGCCTCCTAGCATGGAGGCAAAATCAAATCCGCCAGGGTTAGCGTCGGCAGCACCACTTGAGCCACTGTCAGTTGGTTCTGGTTCTCTAGTAGTGTTCAACTCAAGGGATTGCTCTACCTTTTTTTTGGCGGTTTCATAGTCTCTTTTCATGACATCGGTAGCTGAATCCTTCTCGATGTCCAATACCTTCTTGTAGGCTTCCAAGGCCTCTTCACTGTTTCCCTGGGCAAACTTAGCATACCCTAACCTAGAGTAACCCTTGGAGTAGGAAGGATCGACACGAATAGCGGATTCAGCATCTTTCACAGCTTCGTCATAATTCTTTAGCGAAGAGTAGGCTGCGGCCCTGTTCGCGAAATAAACGGCATTGGTAGGTAACACGGCAATAGCATCGGTGTACTTCTTGATGGCCAACTCAAAATTTTTAGCTGCCATGCCTTTGTTGCCTTCCAATTTCAATGCTTCAGCCTTGGCTTTCAATTCAGCATCTTCCACAGGGATGTTCACCTTAACGCCTTCTTCCTGGCCTGCAGAGGTGTCTACACCACTCAATAGCTGCACCAACGTCTTACCACCGAACGCAGCAGAAGAAGAACCTTTCTCGACACCAAATGCCTCAGTGATACATTCGATGGCTACATTCAAAGAATCAACGGAATCCTCAGAGACTGACTTATTGTTAACAACATCGGACAAAAAATCGACAATTAGTGAAGAAATATCTTTATTAGAAGGTGCCATGGTTCAAACGATGTTATAGACCTCTGTAATTGTTTCTTCAGGAGACAGCTGTTCAAGTGGCAACCTATTCAAATGCTGCAATTACGTACGGATAGTTTCTTCCACGCGGAAAGCGTTTCTACAGTGTTAAAAAAAACACACCAAGAAATCGGACAGACAAGCTAATCTGGAAAGTTCCAGAGATCAGACTCAGAAGAGAAGACCCCTCTACAACTGATACTTCCCGACTGATAGATTTCAATTCAACGAAATGACATTCTTGTTAGTGGCGTTGTAGAAAGGGCAAACATACTAAGTTCTGTCAAAAAGTTTTTAAAAACAAACTCTTCCCCGCCAGGACTCGAACCTGGAATCTTCTGGTTCGTAGCCAGACGCCGTGACCATTGGGCCACGAGGAACAAGAGTTTTGTTGTTAGTTTTACTTTAATTGAAGGTAGTATCTGACTAACGAATCGGATGATAGTTTCAGTGGGATAAGTGATTACTTCGGTTTCTTTTCTAAATACAACAACTGTGTAATGTTAAATTATTTTTTTGCTTATGTTGGTACTGGTGAGGTCATTTTATACTCATAACTGTTGAGTTTGGGGGATCGTCTAATATCTGCCAAGACTATACTCTGCAGCTTTTCAGATCTTCAAATGCTAGGTTTGCAATTCTGTGCCTCGTGTGATGCGTTATTGCATTAATCTACTCCTTGAACGGTTACGAATTCTGTGCAATGCAGCTACATTGAAAACCGAGATTAATGTGTGGAGGAGCCTCATGTTGCCTGCAAGCTCTTGCTTAGCGCATATCGTGATTTCCAATGACGAGAATACGTGCTTGATCTAACTAGATGTAATTGCCTGTATATATGCATTTTCCCATTGAAACTTCCTTGGCTTTGACCCTGGCTATATCCATTTTTTTTCTAGGTTCTGTTACGAGAGGATGTAGTTGATGAGAATGCTATTATATCTTTTGTATGATGAATTTTGGTGTTAGTATTTTTCATGGTCTAAATTAGTAATAAGAGAGATATCTTGAATGAAAACAAATGTTTTACAATACAAACAAGACATGAATTTTGGAAATTGTTTATCGTGAATAAGGTGTTTTTATTAAATCTACATTTGTTGCAAAGTTTGTGCCGCCAATGTAAATAATTTATAATAATTCCACAACCAAAACAGTGTAAAACAACCGAATCCCAGGGTACAGTTCAAAATAACCCACAGGTCTGGATAATTTGATGGTGGAATCACCAGGCATTCAAGAACGTGTATGGTACCCATGGCAATATAGGATCCCACAATGACGAGTTTCCAGAGGATGCTTCTAGGTAATAAACTTCTCCGCCGATAATCGACTTCCACACTACTCACAGACGGACCAGGCGTCAAGAAACTGGGCAAAAACCTGGGGGTCACAAAGCTGAAATTACCAATGAGCCAATTGCATAGTGCGAAACACACACCATACTGGAGAGCCAATCCATCTTTCTTCAATAGTGGCCACAAAGTGAATAACCCCACGTTGTTTATCCAGCTCACCAGGGAAAGTACATCCCAGTTCGTCGAAGTGTAAAGAAGAGTTATGGGCAGAAGCGGCACCAAAATGGTCTTTTCATGCACTTGGAAACTGAAGAGGAAAAAAGACATGGAACATGCCGCCAATGCAAAGGGCACGAGATGTTTCTTAGGGAAGAGAAATACGGTTATAACGGCTGGCAACAATCCAACAGCAGTGGCGATCAAAGAGTACAATTGTAGCTGCTGCTGGCTGAACAAAATCTTGTATTTTACAAAGATGTTAGTAACACACCAAAAATTGGCCACTTTGTCTTCAAATATACCTCTTGCAAAGGGGAAGATACGATGAATAGATTGCATTACATTTTGAAACCCACCGCCGCAAATATACAGCGGAAGGAAAATGGTAAAAAAAGTGGCAATTGTCGCTGTAGTCACATTTAATAGCCTTGGAACGTTAACACCTATCTTGAAAAGCGATCTGCTTAGCAAATACGCAAAGAAGATCGGGGAATAATAAAGTGCCATTTGCTTGAAGCATATGGAGAGCACAAAGCACGCTGCTGCCGGCCCGTAAAATTCATCCATCAAATTGTTGATCGCATACACAGTAAGACCAAGCATCACAGAGTTATATTGGAAATGTCCGTGATCTATCAACATCAATGAAGGCTGGAACAGGATGGCAGCAGCAGCAATAAATTGACCAATGGGGCTTTGGTTCCTATGGTTGCCCACCCATTTTGTGAAATACATGACAGCAGGAATATAAAATAAAAGCTCACTTAAAATCACTGTAAATCTCATATAGGTCTTTAAATCATCAGTTTCCAACCCTCTAGAGCTATTTAAAGCGAACCAATCCGGGTTTATAAAGGACCCTAATTTTCCCAAAACATATGAGTGGTAAGCTGTCAATGGTGGATAATCTAAACCCCAGTACTCCAAATCAAAATAATACCATTTCGAGGCTGGCAAATGCTGCGTTATCTCCATCCAATGCCTTTGTGCCTCGAAATCACCATGCATTGGTTCGACACGTTGGCCGGAATATGGTCCCAAGCCAATGGCACACCTTATGATAACTGCGAAGAAGACAATGATGTATTCGGTAACCCATTGACTCCCGGCAGGCTTGAATGGGAACAAAAAATCGTATAAAGGAGACGCATAGAAAGCCTCTTCAGCTTGCTCATCAGCCCGGGCTTTATCAACCTTTTTGGATGTCTTGGAAGGCATTTGAATGGGCTCTATCTCAGCGTGGTCATTTAAATACGTAGCCCTTAGAAGCGCTAGATTTTTTTTCCCCCCGAAATTTCAAGAATCTTTTCTAAACCAAACAGATAATTAGAAGTGATAAACTATATGGATTTGCATAAATAAGCCAGATCATTGCTGACAGGAAGCGCTTAAATATCTATCCCACTGCAGTGGGGATTTTTTTCTTATTTGTAGAGCTTTCTAGCCTCTTCCTCAGAAATCCCCCCAGCAATCTCAGAGTTCCAGGAGCTAGCCTTTTCGAAGCCATTAATACCGTACTGGTAGTTTCTAACGACATCCAACATACGTTCCCTCGAAGTCTCGACAAAAGGACCATGTTGAACCACGTCTTGATCTAAGATCTTACCGCCGACCAACACAAACTCAGTGTTTTCTGTGGCAGAAGCTCCTGACACCGCAGCTCCATCGTTGTTGAAGAAAACAGCAGAATGTTCCGGAAACACTTGATCGTTTAGAATCACAGAACCCTTCATTATGTATAAGAAGACATTGAAATTATCTGGAAATTCTTGCAAAAATTCCGTGGCTTTCTTACCTGTGATGAAATGGTAGTAATTCACTGGGGTACAAGCCAATTCTGCCACAGAATCCACACCATACGATTTGCCGCTAATCACTCGCACCATCAAATTGTCGTTCACCTTAGCCTCTGGGGTTTCCTTTCTTCTTAAATCTCTATAACGTGGTTCACAATCTTTCAATTCTGACGGCAAGTCCACCCACAATTGCAAACCACTCGTCGCATCGCCATTCTCCAAAGCGACTGGAATCTCGGAGTGGACAATACCTCTACCGGCTGTCATAAACTGTAGATCTCCTGGATATAGAACACCTTTAGAACCAGTGAAGTCCTCGTGAGCGATCATACCCCTGAGGGTATAAGTGATAGTCTCTTGGCCATGGTGTGGGTGGTCAGGAAAACCTGCGGGAGGTTCAACTAGAAAATCGTCCAACATCAAGAAGGGAGAAAACCTTCTCATCTTCATGGAACCAATCGATCTTCTCACATGGGCGCCAACACCTTCCTCTTGCTCAGTGGCCACGAAATGCTTTAAAATGCTACGGAGTGTTAGATTCTTGCTCATTGTATCGAACTCTTGCCGCTGCAAATACCGACCAGTTGTTGTATCAAGTGTTTGCTTATCTTTATTAGACCCAAAGTGTAGCCAACTATGAACAGCAACCAGAGAAAGAAGCGTCAAAATTATGACTTTAAAATACCTGACTCCATCCATCCTCGCTTTGTCACTTTCCTACTTCTCTAGTAAGCAATTAATAATATCCTTGCGGGGGAATCATTCTTGCTGATGCAAGCCTTGAACAACTAGCATCTTAAGTATTTGTGAAGCTCTTAATCATTTGTTGAATTGAAACCCTGACTAAAATTTGCCGAAATCATTTGTAAATCCCTTACTAAGATACGGCTGTTCAACGAGTCACTAAAGTTACGAACAAAGGATGATAGATGTTGCGGACAAAGACTGACTGAACAACTGCATAGTGCTCGGTTTGGTTCTGGAATCGGTGGAGTCACAGACAGTCAGATATGCTAGCAGGTATATTACTCCGAGCAGTGTGCTCATCATTACCCAGAACTTAAAGTCCTCGTTTCCAGGAACTCTAGCAATCTTTCAAACCCGCGGAGAAAAGTTGCCGTCCATTCTCTCGAGACTCGTTGGATGGCGCTTCCCAGAAGTCTACTGTGCTGCTCGAGTTGCTTCAAACGCAGTGTAGTTTGGCCTTCTATACGTTGAAAATGACTTGGTGCTTTGTTTTGGCAGCAAGGCCCCGGGATGTAGGTTGAACATGCAAAGCTAAGACACAAGCAGTCGAGAGATTGAAGATTTTATATGTTAGTTAGTATAGGCATAGTTAAATATATTTAAATTCTACCTAATTCCTCCCCATGTCGTCGAGAAAGAAGAATATTTTGAAGGTGATCATTTTAGGTGATTCTGGCGTGGGTAAAACTTCATTGATGCATCGTTATGTCAATGATAAATATTCTCAACAGTACAAGGCTACGATTGGTGCAGATTTTTTAACTAAAGAAGTTACTGTGGACGATAAAGTGGCAACGATGCAAGTTTGGGATACTGCTGGTCAGGAACGTTTCCAATCGCTTGGTGTGGCGTTTTATAGAGGTGCCGATTGCTGCGTCTTAGTATATGATGTGACCAATGCGAAGTCGTTTGAGAACATAAAGACTTGGAGGGATGAGTTTTTGGTGCATGCCAACGTTCTGTCGCCAGAGACTTTCCCCTTCGTAATTTTGGGCAACAAAGTGGATGTGGAAGAGTCTAAAAAGATGGTTAGTGTGAAATCTGCCCAAGAGTTGGCGAAATCGTTGGGAAATGTACCACTATTTCTAACCAGCGCAAAAAATGCGATCAACGTGGACACGGCTTTTGAGGAAATCGCTAGAAGTGCCCTGCAACAGAACCAGACGGATGCGGATGCATTTGAAGAGGATTTCAACGATGCGATTAATATTCAGCTGGATGGTGAACCAAGCGCTTGCAGCTGTTAAGCTCTATAAGAAATTGTTTAAAATATTGAGTGTAAACTTTCAAATGAAAAAAAAAAAAATTATAATTTATACTGTACACATTAACAGCTCAATAGCCATTCTATTTTAGTGTTTGAAAGAAACGCTCTTGTTCTTGCCCATCGATCTTTTCTTTTTGGGCCTTGGTGTATTTCCCGTATCGTTGGGTGCAGTGTAGGGATCAAAAGCCCTCCTCTTAGGTGGCCTTTTCTTCTTGTCGGTCTCCAAGACCTTTTTCACTCCGCTGTAGTCGATGGTTTCTTCATCTTCCCGTTCGAGTGCGCCAGAACGAGCAGGCTTTCTGCCTCTGTTTTCAACTTTCCTTAACCTAATGATCTCATCCATGTCTTCTTTCTTCTCTACCTCGTGGTCGCCTGCACTATTCTTGAGGGGCTGATTCTGACCCTCAAACGAGATATTTTGAGAGGGCTTTTCTGATGGTTCTTGGACCATTGTAATAGAATCATTCATGGTTTTGAACGCTCCAGACAACTCTTTCCTACGCTGACAAATTTGCTCATTTGAAATTTGATGCCTCTGGTCATTGACATATTCAACAAACCCGCTTGTTGACACAAGAATATTGCCAAATATCAAAGATGATGGATTATCGGGCTGAAAGCTATTGTCCGAGCGACCATTTAAACTCTTGGAAAAACTTTTAAATTGTGAAACTTTAGATTTGATTTGAGGAATTGTCAAGACTTGCGATAAATCGTTATCAGCCTTAGATTTAATAGCCAACTGTGTAGTTTCATCTGAATTACCGGCATCCCTAATATCCTGCAGACTCTTGCTTATCAGATTAGCCAATACTTTAGAATTTGATCTGACATGGTCAGTCATTGTAGGACTCACAGAAATGACACCTGCCGGTTCCACAGGAGCATAATCGACAAGATAAGCTAGAAGTTGATTAGGCATCACGTATCTCGGCGACTCATCATCTCTTCTAGCAATTGTATCCCTCCACTCGTATAAGTTTTTCACTAATTCCTCTTTTTGAGCTGGTATGTTGTATTGGCGCATTAACACTCTCCATCCAAATGCTCTATCAATCGGCGAATACACTGAGGAAGTTGGAACTTTCGGTCTGTATTTTGCATACTGGAAGCTTCTTTTACCAACGTTCCTAGATTCAAACAAAACCCCAGCAAGCTTATTTTCCGCTATTAGTCGATTCCTTAATTGGTCATAAATGTTTAACAAAAAATGGGTATCTGCTCTGGCATAAGCATTTAGAGGCTTGGACAATGGTCTAACCCTCCAATCTGCCAGTTGGTATTTTTTGGATGTTTTAAAAGATGCCAATGTTTCAAGAAGATATGCCAAACTGTGTCTGGGAAACCCGAGTGCTCTAGATGCATGATATGTATCGAAAAGGCTCACAACATAGAGGCCTAAGTCCCTTTGCAACCATATAATATCCATAAACGCGCCATGGAATACTTTGACAATGGATGGGTCCGCGAACACTGTATTCAGAATGCTAAGATCATCCCGCAAGGCGAGTGTATCCACCAAATAGTCCGTTTTTCTAGTACTAATTTGCATGAGACACACAATGCCGTAATAAGACCTATAATCGTGATGCTCCAAATCAACAGCAATTTCCGTGGAATCTTTTAACTCGGAAAGCATTGATTTAAGAGTTTCTTTATTGTCCACCCAAATCGCCTCACCATCCTCCCAAGGCGCAGGCGGTATGGGATCTGATATCTTCAAAACATGATCGTTATATTCTTGCCTATCAATTTCGTATTCATAAGGTTGAGGGTAATGCTCTGGTATATCCTCTTCAGCTGGAAGTAGCCGGATGCTTTCAGCTAAACTTTTCAATGCATGAGGCTTACTTTTCAGTAAGGGCTTGAATGGATGTGTTTCCGTGTTGTCCACAAACCTTTTAAAACTTAATTGGGGTTTCAAAACACGTTTGCTTGGCATAGAATCACCTCTCGCGCCATCATCTAGATACATTAAACCTCCACCTCTTCTCTCGGCAGCTTTTCCTTTCAAAATGTCCAAGGACCGATCTGACTTCTCAAAAAGGTTGTCCATTAGATTGCCAAAATCCTTACGGGAGTTCTCTAACTTTTCTTTGCCTTCTCCTAACAATGTAGAGTTTTGGTCGATGCACAAGAGGGTGCTGTTTATCATACCCACTATTTCTGCTGAGGTTTGGTCTAAAGATTTGGCCACGCTCTTATCCAAACTTCGGTAAAAGTCCACATCTTGAGCGGACAAAGCGGAGGCTGCTCTCACAGTGCTTACTATCTTGGGAAATAACTCGTTAGTGGTCTCTTCAACCATCTTGTGTGAGTTGCCGCTCCTTTACGCCTGCAGTAATTGTAATGAGTTGCCAGCCTTATTTCGAAATCTCGAAAAAAACGAAAACTTTTTTCTCTGACTGGCCCCGCGCAGACTACAAAGTGACAACCGGTGTAAAAAAAAAAAAAAAAAAAAAAAAAAAGCGAGTATAGTACAAAAAGCTGCGAGGCCAAAATCTCCATAACGGTGAGCCTCCTAGATATATAGATATAAAAAATGGCTTTTCAAGGACAAAGGCAAACTTATTAAAAGGTCATGTGATATACAAAAAAAAAAACTGAACCTAAAGTACTTTTATTTATTAATTCTAAAATAAAAGTTTTATTCTATGTAGAAATAGTTAATTAAATATATATTGTGTGTCAAAATATTTAATATAAAATAAGTTAGTTTGTATTTGGGTTCCGAAACGAAAAAAGTAGTTTTGGAAAAAGAGTTTGTGTAGAAAAAAAACATAATGTCAACTTTCAAGAACGCGCAATCTAATACAAACGGAAAACAATTTTTATTACTGATAGAAAGCTAGTATTATACCACGAAGTGATTAAATTTGTGTATATATTACTATAATTTGTTTTCTGGTAGTTCAGAAACTTTCTTTTGCCTATTAAAATGCCTTTTGTTAAGGTTACCCGAAGTTCCACGGTCGTCATCGTGAAGGGTAGTATGGTTACCAGGAGTCGTGTTATGGTTAGCTTCAACATAGCTCTCCTGAATATCCGTATCTAAATTTCTTTTGCGAGAGGGTGTTGGTGTTCCATCAGTGCCCTCCTTAGAATTAGCGTTGGTATCATTATCTTTATCGTTATTATTATGGTCGTCATTACAAGCAGCCCTGTTTTTTCGATTTGGCGAAGTATCTATGCCAACCTCCTCGTTGAGAGGAATATTACTCGACGGTAGGTGATGAGAAAATTCGTAATTCACCAATTTGGATTTATCTTGTGTCGATTTCAAAGAGCCGACTAGTTGTACAATTTTATTGTAGTAGGTTTCCAAAACGTTGTATCCGCTATTACTCCTATTACCAGATAAGTTGGACAAAGCTGGTAAAAAATCGTCGCCATTCTTACTATTCACTACAAACTGGCGCTGTTGAGACTCCAGTTTACACCACATTATATTGTCATCTCTAGGTACAATTCTGTAATGAATCCTCCGAAGCAGTTCACCCTCTAAAACATTCAATTCACTGCAATGTACACCCCCGACTTTGGCATAATGGGCATTCGTGCAAAATGAATCACAAAGACCCTTGCTAGCTATGGTGGTTGCGGTCAACAGAAATCTATGCACGGTCAGCGAATTTAAAGTGAAAGTTGGATAGACACTTGACAATAAATCGATGTAATATACTGCCGCCAGCAGAACAGAGTGATCTAATGAAGAGTATTTGGTAAGCCGCATCAAATAATTGTAAACCGAGATACCGGGTGGTACTTTAGAATGAAACTTAGTCAGGTTCGTAACGCTATCCACGGCTGAAGACGACGATGCATCGTTAATCTGTATTAGAAAGGTTAACATTCGGGAAATCAGGATGACTAAATCTGTCCTTGAGCATTCAGAGAATCGATTCGGGAGTGTTACGGTAGGTATCTCGTTTATATTATCTGTCCTCATCTCGGATGCGGGAGGCCCTTGAACACTTGTGCCCACATAAGTAACGCCAGATCTAGAAGCTGTAAATACTGACGGGGCCTTCCTATCGTCACCATGCATGATTTATGCCAACTGGGCTCTCTTTCCTTTGGTTAATAGTGCTATAAAAACATATATACACTTTTTCCCTTCCCACGATTTGTGTATCAATTTTTAATTTTTCCTTGCGGTACGAAAATCCGATGCAACTTAAAGCTCAAAACGTCAGGCTTTAAATTAGTTATAGGCGTAGATTTTGGATCATGCTATTGAGGGACCGAGCAAGATATTCGTAACACGTTTTCCGTCCGATCGGTTTGATTAAATAGTTAAATTCGTTGGACGTGAAAGCGAGGCCCAGAATTATTTTTTGAGCAGCCCAATGGCAGAATGGCGCAGTGGGCCCCACCAACCTGGCTAAATTTGCTTAAGAACTTCTTTGCCCTCAAGATAACTGTGAACCTTTTAAAACTTTAACTCTTGATGACTTGCACCTTCTCATTATTGAGGTGTACGGGCTCGTTGAAACTTACATGGCCTTCGTTCGATCTAGAAGTACTGGAATCAGTACTTAAACTTTAATCGTTGTACGAGTGGGCAAAGGCTAAGCAAGATACTATTCACAGCAGACAAGGAGACAGTTTCATCGATTAACTGAGAATATAAAACCACTTCATGCCGGCTTTACAACGTAGGTCGATAGCGTCAGCCGTCGTTCCAGGAACAGAGTTTGAAATAAATCATGAAGGGGGCAGGACTAAGGTCTCCTCGGTGGAAAGTGGTAAGAATCTGCTTTATACATGGGACGAAATCCCGGATTGGCAGAAGGATAATGAACATATCTATGGATATTACGTTCGCGAGACTAATAGCTTTAAAGAATGCATACACAGTCTTTTCTACCTTCACAATGAGTCCATCAACATCTACACTCATTTTTTACCAGGCGTGTGCTTTCTAGTGATGCTGCTTTTTGATGAATTTGCCGTTCAGGTGTTTGAAACGACTACATGGATTGATTACATGGTTATAGACATTTTTTTTGTTGGTGCATTTACTTGCTTGATCCTCAGCAGCATTTTCCATTGCTTTAAATGCCATTCTCTCAAGGTGGCCATATTTGGTAACAAATTAGACTACCTGGGGATCGTTGTCTTAATTGCATCGTCCATGATAAGCATTTTGTACTATGGCTTCTATGACAACGGGAAGCTCTTTTACACATTCAGTTTGATAACGTTGTGCTTTGGCATTGCTTGTGCCGTGGTTTCTCTAGACCAAACTTTTCGCACCAGAGAATGGAGGCCTTACAGAGCTGCTCTTTTTGTCGCTTTTGGGTTGTCAGCCGTACTGCCTATCATGGCTGGCATTGTGCATTACGGCTTCCAAGAAACATGGACTCGGATTCAGTTGAAATGGGTAGTCCTCGAAGGTTTGCTGTACATATTTGGTGCCTTCCTGTATGGGGCTCGGTTCCCTGAGCGATTCGCTCCAGGAAAGTTTGACGTTTTTGGCCATTCTCACCAATTATTCCATATTCTAGTAGTTATTGCCGCTCTGTGTCATTTGAAAGGACTTATGGAAAGCTACAAGCTTGTACACTCTAACTAGGCATTTATAATCAAGATCAACGTTCAATTGATTGAAAAAGGGGTGGATATAGTATGTGTGTGAGCTGATGTAAGCACACTTGTCTCAGGCCCACATACGGGCGAGCTCCAGGGTTTAAAATTCACTAGCAGGTAAATATATATGATGGCATACGTGAATACAAAAAGAATCGGAAAGTAACCTTTCTAAAAGCGTAAATTATTTACGCTAGTGAAATAATCCCAAGACAGAGTAAGATTGCCTGAATTGCTGGCTGAATGCACGACGAAAAAAATTAGAGTCTAATCGAAAATGCTTCCAATCGGAGTTGAACCGATGATCTCCACATTACTAGTGTGGCGCCTTACCAACTTGGCCATAGAAGCTTACTGTTTACTTTATGTTGTTTGAAATTTGATTTTGGAGTCGCTTTTTATTTTGTATTTTTTGTTTTTCCAGCTCACTCAAGGCTAACTAATCTGAAGATTTGCATTCAGTCAACTGCATTTGACGCATTTGTTCTTTTATAGTCTTCAAGATTGACCTTTGATGCTATTGTCACTGTAGGGTCTCTCTATTGAATTATAGATACAAAACGTCCTGCTCTCGAGACGTGAAAGCTTAGAAATCAGAATCATCATAGCAAGAATTCAATAAACGACGTTTAAGGAAGAGGTGAATAGCTCAAGATCTGAAAAGCTTATGCCAGTGCAACTGAAGTGGCCTTTTTTAGGTATTGCCATTCCTTGCTTCCTGATATCATTCATTGGCTACAATGCCCACTACTTCATCTTAACTAATTTTCTTTCTTCCAAAGGCCAAATATGGTTTCAATTTAGTTTGACGATGATATGGATCTCCTATTACTTGGCGATATACACAGCACCAGGCCAACCCACTCACAACTTCCAACCTCCACAAAGGGTGTGGAAAAACTATTGTAAAAAGTGTCAAAATTACAAGCCAGAACGCGCTCACCATTGCAAGACTTGTAATAAATGCGTTCTCACAATGGATCATCATTGTCCTTGGACTAAGAACTGTGTGGGTTTCCAGAACTTACCTCATTTTATGCGGTTCTTGTTCTGGGTGATTGTTACGACAGGGTACTTGCTAATTCATCTGGGGTCAAGAGCCTACTTCATATTATCGAACCACGGTACTCCAACATATCTTTGGAAAAAGTCGGAATTAATTTTTCTTACTATTTTAATCCCAATGGATGGATTCGTTTTGCTCTCAATCAGTATATTGATGATCAGATGCCTTTCGAATCAAATTTTTTGTGGTAGAACACAGATTGAGACGTGGGAGTATGAAAGATTGGAAGGTCTTTTTTACAGCAAGAGACTGCTACCACATCTTATCCAAAATTTTTGGGAAATTCGTCCCGAACTTCACACCGATGAACTCGAGGCTGAAGCTTCGAAACTTCTGACCCGAAAAAGAATAAGATTTGAACATATAGTAAACTTTCCTTACGACATTGATCCGTGGACAAATGCTGTTCAATTTCTCGGTTCTCCATGGTCCTGGCTTTGGCCTTTCGGAAGACCCGCTGGTAATGGTATGTCCTTCCTTGAAAATGATATTTCTGAATTCGAAGAAGCGGGACTCCAGGATATGTTGCTTTCTTTACCGTGGCCTCCTGATGGCGGCAAGCATAAAAGAAATAGTACCAATGGTTCTGACAGAGTCGAGACCATAGTGAAAGATGGAGAGCAGCTGATAAGGAAAAGAATGGCAGATGTGGGCGATCCAGCCTCAAGGAAGAAGTGGCTGAACTCTTGGGGCCAAAATTTGGAAGATTTCGGGGTTGACATTGATGCTGAATAAGTAAATTAAGTAATACAAGATGTACCATCCTTTTGAAGTTACACACACTCTAATGATCGTGAAGTATTAGAACACTAAAACCGGTTTGCGTTCCCCTGCTCCGGCCATGCTTAAAATCGGGTAGACACTATTCTTCTATAAAATGAAAATGAAAATATTTTTGCTAAGGCTCAACATCTTCCGCAGTAGTGTCATTGCCACTGCGCTCTTCGTTCGTAAGAGCATTGTATGCAATCCCATTACTTTCCTGACTAGGGGATTCGGCTTCCTGCTTAACTGCATCAGTCTTGACGGAATCTTCCGAGACAGGTTTTTGATCATTTTCCTGGTGTCCAAAACCTTTCAGCGTACCGTTCTTCTGGACAAACAAAAGCTTATCCTCAATCAGTTGGACATTATCGGGGTCAAGGTTCATCTTCCAACCTCTTTCTGCACTCAAGTAATCCGTAACCAATTCATGCCTTTTTTTCATCTTAACCTTGTGAAGTTCCCTCAGCGGAAACCTGTTGACAGACTTACGAGAAAAAACGTCGCAAGAGCTGGGCTCGATTTCTAAGAAGTAAGTTTCAGGATCTATCTTTATTCTCAAAGTGGACTTAGAAACCCCCTCTGGAGAAAATTTTAGATTTTCGCCGTTCTCATCATCGTAATCTTGTTCTCCTTCAACGATCTTCTCCAAAAATGGTACCTGCAGATCTTCATGCGAGACACCCTCCGTTGGATGGGACAAGGAGTACGAGGTGACATAATACTTCCACTTGTCTCCTAGAGATTTAGCTTCGGCTAATGTCAAGTCGTCAATGGCAATGTACTGAATGCAAGCATGATGTGTTTGCCTGTTAAATTCAATACGGAACATATTTTCCGTATTTGACATGTGCGAACGGGTTTGCATCCGGTACAAAATTTGATCCTTCGCACTGGTGCTAGATATCGTTCTGTCCCTTTCAAATAAAATCATGATTTCAGAGCACTTTACATCAGTCATTATACTATGTGCATGTTTGACCAAAGATTGAACAATTTTGTCCACTGTGTAAAATTTGAAAGCCTTGTTATTGTAAGCTTGCCGCAAACTCTCTTCAAACCACTGATGCTCGATGTCACCTTCGATCAGGCGCTTACTCAAATGAAGTAACTGTTCATAGGCATCCAATCCTGCAAAATCTAGCCCCAGATTTTTCAACTGTTCAGATATCAAGTTCAAGTCCTTAGCGAACTGACTCACTTTTCTGTGATTAATCTCCTTGGTCACCTCTTCGTCCAAGCTCTTTACTTCAAATAACCTTTCATAAAGTGTAGTCAAATGCCGAAAAAACACGTATATGGTGGTATTAGCGAAAAGGTTGAAACTTTTGCGGTTATTGATGACACCTTGAGCGTTTGCCTCTTCCACAATATTACCGAGTAACCATGGCTTCTTGGCCTCTTGTCTAATGATCTCTTCTTCTTCATCCTCGTACCCTGGCTCATCTGCAACGCCTTCCTCTGATTGAACACCAGAAACTTCGTCACCATCAAAACGATGCTTTAACTTTTGATATTTATTCCTGTGTAAAATATCACGAAGAGGTAATTCCATTTCACGTGGTCTCTTGCCATTTGTTGTGCCGTTTTCTCTTTTGTCTTCCACAATTTCCTGCTGACCAGGTTTAACTCTCTTTCGCACACCATCACGAATTTCGCTCGGGGAGATGAAAAAGAACAAGGATAAAAAACTTTTGAAAAAATCTTTCAACCTCTCTTTATCTGGATTGGAGTAATTGGAAGTATGCTTCAAAAAAACTTCTATCAAACTCAAAACGTCATAAAAAATTTGCTTATCAGGAAAATCATAATCTATTTGACTCTTCGGTTTGGGCGTCAACCAATGAATTCTTTTGTTAGTTTGGTCAACTTTTATACTGCTAATTTCAGAAATGAGCTGCTTAGTAGTCAACAATTTTTTGTCAGCCTGTTTAAACGTGAGGCCCAAATGATCTAACGATTTGAAGAAAACCTTTTGTTCTAGCTCTCTCCAGACTTTATTCCACTCTCTTTGGGCCCTTCGCCACTCTTCATCCTTTTGCTTCAAGCGCTTCAAGACAACGGGCACCGCTATAGCAGGATGTTCATGGAGAGCATCAATGATTTCAAACCCTCTCTCCTTGTCATACACTTTTCTGATGACTTTCTTATAAATTGTCAAAGATGTGTGGCCCAATCCAGGCGGTAATTTGAAGTTGGTCTTTTCCTCCTCTGTCATATTGGCGATCTTACTTGCTATCGTCTCCAAAGTCTGAATTGTTCTCAGATTCGATTCAATGTAGAAATCGTATTCATGTCTTTCTTCCTCCACTTTGAACAAGGTCTCCTCGTACTGGTTCTTACGATGAGCAATAAACCCAGAATCCTCAGAGGCCCAAACTGGATGTCCTATCCATTCATCGTTTAGCACTTCCCAGCACATTTCGTCTCGACCAGAGCAAGGCATAAAAGTGTCTGATTTAGGAAGCTTCTTATAACTGGGACCAGATGCCTCACACATATCCAAATCGAGCCTGTGCTTCTCATGAACTACATTTTCAATATGTTTGGGCTTATCCTGATAGCCGACAAAATTTTTGAACCAAGTAAACAGCTCCTTGTTACTTCCCAGATAATGTTCCACTTTATCCACAAGTCCATCTATATCCAACAGATCCTGAGAGTATAGATTGAGAATTTTGAGGAACTCAGTATAAAGTTGCTTGCTGCCGATAAACTTTTTTGCCTTATCGAAAAAACTCGTTTCCTCCACCAACGAAAGGCTATCCTCAATGGGCTCCGTTGGTTCAGGAACCACAGGCACAATGCTTGGATCCAGGTCGATTTCAGGTCTAACGGCTATATCCACATATTCAACATCTTGTTGATTGGCCAACTGAGGGGGTTGTGGTTGGAACTGCTGATGCTGTGGCAATTGCTGCTCTTGTTGCTGGAACTGCTGCAATTGTTGCAACTGCTGCTGCTGAAGTTGAAGCTGAAGTTGCTCTTGTTGCAGTTGCCGCTCTTGTTGCAGCTGTTGTTCCTGACGCGCCAATTCCGTCGGACTTTGAGTACCTGGTGGAACCACAGGAGATCTCATGTTGGACAATGATAGAGCATCGTTAGACAAGCCCTGGGCTACTACGTATGGCGGAGGTGCCATCTGACCCCCCTGTTTATCCAAACGTCCCATGGGTGGCAATGGCAACGCTTGAGGTGGTTCGTGGTAGTAATCATGTGGTGCATTGCCGTTTGGCGGAGGTGAAAAACTACCCAAGGGCGGCAAGTTCTGTCTCGATACCGATGTGTTTTCACCGCCATAACCATAAGCTGCAGCGACTACAGCCTGCTGGTGTTGTACCACAGGCTGCAACTGCTGCCTCTGCTGTTGAGCTGCACTGGCTGAAGAGTCTGGTAAAAATTTCTTGAAGTCGTCCAAGAGGTCGGGTGCATTTTGGAACAGAACAGTAACTTGCGCGTAAACCTCATTGATCGGTTTCTGTTCTCGTTGGTAGGTTTGCAAGATCTCTAAGAAATGTTTGTAAATGTCTGGCTGGTCCGCAAACCTGTTTTTAATCTTGTTCACATAGCTGATGGCTTGGCTGAACTCAACATCGACTGCTTTTTTTGTCTGTTCCGCGTAAGATTGCTGTGGTGGCTGTTGGAGTGGACTCTGTTGTTGCGCATGTTGAGTTAAGGTAGGTGATGGCTGCTGCTGCTGCTGCTGAGACTGCTCTTGTGGAACGCCCAGTTCAGCAGCTGATTGGATATCATTGGGTTGCGACTGCTGCTGCTGCTGCTGCTGAGCGACGGGCTGATTCGTCGTGGTGGTAGGGGTAGTCGATGGTAAAACATTTTGGTTGCGAGCGGGGTCAAAAGCAATCTGTTGCTGGTGTTTAAGTTGCAGTTGCTCTGGCAGGCGGTCTTGAGTTGACGGTAAATTCAAAGGTTGCAAATGCTGCTGCACACGGGATTGCTGGCCTTGGAACATGGCAGCCTGATTCATTTCCGCCACGCCTGCCACCGTGGAGGACCCCATGGGAGTGGTCACCTTAATGGGTTCGTCAGGATTCTTAGAACAATCGATCCTATAACCTTGAGGAAGGAAAGTGTTGAATCCCTGTATCAAGTTTGGATAACCCCTAAACAGTGTAGAAACTCTTTCAATGACACCAGGAGTATCAATGGCTTGAGACTTGAAATCTTTCATTATGTCAAGGAAATGGTTATAGACATCCGGTCTCGCATTAAATTGAAATTTCACCTGCTCCAAATACGACAGGGCATCTTTCACGTTCAGAGGCCTGTAGTACTGATCATGCATCTGATGCTGCTGTTGTGACTGTTGTGACTGTTGTGACTGTTGTGACTGTTGTGACTGTTGTGACTGTTGTTGTTGCTGTTCTCGAGTCTGGGTCTGGGTCTGCTGTTCCTGCTGCTGCTGTTGTTGTTGTGACAACGTCTGGTAGTGAAGCGGTGGAACCTGTGGCAGTGGCTGCAGCTGGTGCGAAGGGGGTAACGGGTTGTCGAAACTCGCTACCGACATCCCAGCACTGCCAGACCTCGGCTTCGTACCAATAACACTCTTGTCATCGGGCTGTTGAGTAGAGGAGGCCACAGAAGCTGAGGCATGAGATCCCTGCACGTCACCTGCCGCTGTCGTCACTGTCGCTCCAGAGAAACCCGGTAGAACAGAGCCTGCTGGGTAACTAGATTGCATCAGAGGCAATCTCAACGACTG
Organism: Zygosaccharomyces kombuchaensis; assembly: GCA_003705955.2. Lineage (NCBI taxonomy): Eukaryota > Fungi > Ascomycota > Saccharomycetes > Saccharomycetales > Saccharomycetaceae > Zygosaccharomyces > Zygosaccharomyces kombuchaensis. The sequence goes on from PPJZ02000029.1 coordinate 62,904, forward strand.
GTGAGGTAAAAGTGGGGGACCAGTGGCCACATTTGAAGGTACTGCTGTAGTAGTACTGGTGGAATTGGTTGCACTGGCAGCGGTCGCATTAGAGCTGGGGGAACCAGCGGTAGCTTCGCCGCCCAAACCACTTATGGAAGGCAAAACAAAGTGTGGCTTGCCCTCCTGCTCAAGCTCGTTGGAGCCGGAAGCATTACTGGCCTGTGGAGGTGAATCCATGCTTTTCCTGCTCGCAGGATTAATAGTATTGCTAGTTTTATTATTACGGCCATTATCCTCGTTACTATTACTCTCACCTTCCTTAGCAATATTGCTTTCCTGGTTGGTAGTGTTATTATTCTGATTGGTCTCTTCGTTATTATTTCCATCATTTGAAGGAAACTTGCTGGTGGCCCCAGCGGGAGAAGAGCGATTCCAAATTTGAGACATGATAGGCGTACCCAAATCTTTGACTATCCGTAGATCAACTCTCACTAGCGTCTAGTTCAATGAGCTAAGCAACGTATTTCCTATCGTTATCACTCGATCAGCGTCAAGGGGACAGGACAGGGCAAAACGACCGAAGTCAGAAGAAGAAAAAATCCCACCAATGCAATAGAACCCAATGCAATTCCAAATGATTCTCCCAACGAGAGATTCCTCTGAAAGAAAAATATGGCTCCGAGTAGTTCAAGTTCTTTATCCTTCAATAGGTGTAAACATGTGTACAACGTGAGAGACCAAATGGAAGAATCGCCTTGACTGAAAAGTTGATTTTTTTGAAATTTTGAACAAGGCGAAATAGTGGAACCGAAAGGAGAGAAAAAAGGAAGAGAAAAAATCCGTTACCCGAAGAAGTAGAGAGGGCATTACCCTTCCTGTCTTCATGTCCGGGGAATCAGGGGATTCGCGGACAAATTTAAGCGCCGTTTGTTGTCCGAAAATTACGTGGTTAAATCGGACGGCACCTGCTACCATGCACGTGATAAACATTATGTTACCCGACCTTACACCGTGGGACAACTTTCTGTTCTAGACACATCTCACATCTCTCATCAACTAGTCACCAGCTTTCAATCTGTCTAGTACAGTAAGGACCAGGTTGCCGGCACCCACTCGATATGAATGCTCCAGATAGGTTCGAGCTTTTTCTGCTAGGTGAAGGAGAATCTAAGCTGAAAGTGGAGCCAGACACAAAGGCTCCCAATGCCATCGTTGTGACTTTTGAAAAGGAAGACCACACTTTGGGTAACCTCATTAGAGCAGAACTGTTAGATGATCCCAAAGTACTGTTCGCCGCTTATAAGGTGGAACACCCTCTGTTCGCTAGGTTTAAGATGAGAATACAGACGATTGAAGGCTACGACCCAAAGGATGCTTTGAAAAACTCCTGTAACAGTATTATCAACAAATTGGGAGTTTTGAAGACCAATTTCGAGACCGAATGGAATTTACAAACGTTGGCTTCTGACGACAATTTTGGAATATAAAACGAATTACGTTAGACACGAACTGTAAATTAAATTATAATTTGGAAAAAACAGGAAAAAACAGGAAAAAAAGCAAGTAGAAAAAAAATCAAAGAACTAGGTATAGATATATTTTGTTATCATTAATCATGTACTATTTAAAACGTCCAAAGAGAGAAAAAAAGACGATAAATCTAATGGTAAGAACAATAATTAAAATAATAGTACTAATAGTAAAATAGAAAAGGAAAGGAAAGAGGCAAAGCCATTAATAAACAGAAAATCAGTTACTATTATTTTGTTCTATGGTAACGATTGATGACTTTTGCTTCAAACCTTCCTTTATCAATGCCAACTTTTCCATGAAACAACATTCCGGATAGTTGGGGATCTCTTTAAGCTTTAGAATCTCCACTAGAGGGTAAGTTAAACTCTCATGGGAAGGTGAAATGTAAGTGACAAGACGTCCTCCATCTGATACTGCCAACTTGTTATGATCTTTAAAATTGAATTGGAAGGTTCCATCACTCAATTCAAACATGACAAATTGTTTATATCTGGTATATCTTCTCAAGAAGACGTCATCCTTGTGGTAATCCTCTCGCACAAACGTTGAGACACGGCTCAAATTAGCTCGCATGTATTTGGAGAAGAAATCTACCACTTCCAAATGCCTGGTCAACTCCCTAGGCTTTTCCGCTAAAAGGTAGTGGCTGGCTACCCAACCCTCCCGATCATCATAACTGATGTACCAAAATTCTTCAGCATCTGCTAATCGAAGCACCGTGGTACCGTTGTTGAAGAGAACACCAATGTCCTCTGTGGATAATTGGTAGGAAAACCCGTGCTTGTTGGAGTAATCCACCCATTTGGTCACCACAATGGGGTGCTTTATTTTGGGTAATCTCGATTGAGGTAACCCGCCCATTCTCTTTTGGGCCTCTGCCTCCAGGATACCATTTAAAGTCAAATGGCATTCACTGGCCAAAATTCGCAGAGATATCTCCGATTTGATCAAATTAGTCGATGTAGCAACTAGATCTTTCTTGATAGTAGCTTGTTGTGCTCTCCGTATCCTAGCCTCCCGTGCCAAATCGTTCAACCTCCGTTGTGCCTCCAAATCTACCACTTCCTTATATTTATTCTTGGTCCCACCAGGGGATATTGAATGTGGTAAGATATTTTGACGATGGGTGTTGCTTAACATATCCGCGGAATCTTGATTGACAAGACTAATGGTATCACGCAGTTTCAAATTATCCGTACCATCTGCCACTAGGAGACCGGATCTCACGACACAATTCTTAAAATTGACAAATGATTCCTCCATCGTAATTCTTTCCTCGAAATGTGGAGCTTCAGTCATGACGTTTGGTTGGATATAAGGTGGGAATATACCTCTAAACCAAACGTAGTCCATAATTTCTGCAATGGATGGCCGCTCCAGAGGGTCTAATGACAAAAGATCTTGAATCAAGACTTTGGCCTCGTGGGATATTGGTTTTTCCTTGGGGAAAATGAAGTCACAGCATTTGATCCTTTCATAAATCGTGTTAACATCTTTTGCCTGGAACGGTGGTTTACCAACCAACAATGCATATATCATAACACCTATGGACCAAACATCCACTTCATAAGAATGACCCGAGTGTTTACCCATCAACACTTCTGGTGCGATGTAATTCGGAGTACCGCATACGGTATACTTGCGTTCCCTATCGTTTGCAAGGACCGCCGCTAACCCGAAGTCGCCAATCTTTAAATTGTAATTCCTGTCGAAAAAGATGTTCCCCAATTTCAAATCCCTATGAATGACCCTTCTAGAATGCATGTATTTTATGGCACCACATATCTGTGTGGTGAAAAATCTGACCTCTGGCTCTGTAAGCAGCTTTCTCTTTTTCAACAGTTCCATTAGCGAACCGTTAGGACATATCTCAAGTAAGATGTAAACGTTGGTATCATCTTCAAAACAGTCAATGAATTGAACAATGTTTTGGTGTTTCATGCTCTTGTGGATCTGAATCTCCGATAACAGCTTCTTTCTAGTCTTCTCCGTCTTGATCGACAATTTCGCTACGGTCTTAGCGGCAAATAGCTTACCGCTGTCATCTCTAATTTGAAAACAGCGTGCAAATCCACCTTCACCCAAAAAATGGCCCCTATGGTAATCTCTACCCCTGGTCTTGATTAAAGATGGCGGAGTCTTACACAATGACGAAAGTTTCTCCTTTTTCTTCTTTTGTACCGGTTGCTGGTGAGCATCTTGCCTTTTATGGCTTTGTGCATTACCACCGTAGTTCTCCTTCCCATCTACTCCCATCGCCGCTAAGTTGGTGTTGGTATTGATGTGAGCCATATTGGCATTGGCACTGGCACTTGCTGCGCCAGTGACACTACCGGCTCCTGCACCACCGCCGCTACCATTTGTCGATGCAGTTCCTTTTACTGGGGTACGTATGAGGTTTGATCGGGTATTCAATTGTTTTTCGTTAACTGTTTGTAAAGGTGCCAATGACATGTTTTGTGTTTTTAATTTCTTCTGTAAATTGAGAAAAAAAAAGAGGATATTAGAGCAGAAAAAAGTAAGTAAAGAGTAAATGAATGAACCAATCGATACCTGTTACCTATCTGTCTTGAACGTAAGAAGACAATGATGGTTTGTAACACTTAAAATTCGGAATGCGAATCTTGGTACGGTTTAAATAATCTCTTTTCCACTTCTGTCCTTCCAATTTTTCTTTGTTCCCTCTTTGTCGCTCTCGAATTATTGTTTTAAATATTAATTGTATTAATTAATATTGAACCCTTCACCCAGTGACTTTAGTTTTTGTGGCAAAGGTTAAGTCCAACACTTGAGCAAAAATTCTCGATGACCTCTTCAAGGGCTCTATTCGCACAAACACACACACACACAAAGAGAAACTGCCTCTCTATGTTCTTATGCTTTTCTAACTCGCGCTATCGACAAGGATTGGCTCCAACGCAGACTATCTACGATGGCTCCAGAAAAAACTCCTTAGTTGATCTCCAAACTTGAGAAAAGAATGGACACTACCTCTCTGGATACTTGATCAAAGAAAGACACCTTGAAGAACCTAGTGACAAACTTGTACAACGAAGGAGTAAAGCAGAGAGGGAAAAATGACTTTCCAAGTAGAAGCTTACAATCGCCTTTTTTTTTAATTGCTCCAAGGTTTAGAATAGAAAGAAAGGAAACACTTGAGGTGCTTTTTACGTCTTTTGGCCAAATTCAAAACCAAGACCCATGGAAATTGTCGATTCAATTTTTTTTTCGAACTCGATTGTTTTCAAATTTCCTACTTTTGTTTTGTTTTCAAGATACTTTTTACAGTAAAACATTTAAAATGGGCTCTCTCTGATGTCCGAAATGGGGGGATAAAGACGGGTGATAGTGTAACCGGACAGCCGGTTTTTCATGCGGAATATTTATATACATGCATGTGTACATATGTTTACAAAAAAGAGTATAGTAATTTCTGCAATTTTATTATAGGGTATATTTCAAATGGTAAATAGGTTGCATTATGTAACGTTTCTTCGATAGGGGGGTGAAGTTTCTTGTAATTACATCCGGAATTGCCTTTCGTGCAGGTACAAATGTCCTAAAATGTAGACTTGAAGAATTGAATGTCCAGAGTTTTCGGACCTACTATTTCTCACCTGGTAATAAAAGAGAAATGCATGATACTATGATGCCCATCAAAATGCTCAAACGCTTGTTACAACATATAAAACATCAAGCATCCACACATTTTCCCCTGAGATGCTGTTCAGCGCTCTTCATTTCATAAATATATCATTACCAGGCTTAATTTGAGTTGAGCATCGGCAAAAAGGGCGGCAGCGATTGATTCGATTTTCCAGCGTTGTTCATAGATTCCTTAGGTTACTTTTCACTGACAGAAAACCTCGACTTTGGTTTAATTGTGATTTCGTCGTGGTTTCTTCCAATATGACGATTTTGTCTCGCTCCGCGAAAGAAAACCTAAAAAAAATTTTTAGACTTTGCTTCGCCTGCTCATCGCCATCATGTGTAGGCTGGCAAAATTCAAGAAATTACTCAATCTTGTCTTGAAGCACTTTACCAATCTCCTCACGTATGGTAGATCTTTCTCTTTAGTGGGATCGACATTTCAGCATGACTTCGGATAAACGATATTCGTCCTCAGACGAGGATACGCCTCTGTCTCAAACCAAAAGGAGAAAAGTGAGAAGCGGCGGCAAGAGGAAACAAGTCGAGAATAGCGATGATTCTGACTACGACAGCGAGACTGTATTGTCTCAGGTTTCCGAGAATCACAAGGTCAAATCTGAAGAGGTAGAAGATCCGGTGAAAGTCAGGGCAAAGGCTAGAACTACAAAGGCCAAGCCCAAGCCCAAAAAAGCCAATACAACTACCAGGAAAACCAAAACCAAAATCAAAACCAAAACCAAAGCGGAAGAGGTGAAGAAGGGGAGGAAGGGAAAGGCAAAGGAGGTGAAAGTGAAGGAGAAAGAGAAAGAGAGCCCGAACGAGGACCCGACGGAGGAAGAGAAAGACGACCCCCCCAAGAGCGAGGAGTTGGATGCAGATGCAGATGCAGATGCAGATGCAGATGCAGATGCAGATGCAGATGCTAATGAGGGTTACAAATGGTGGGAGAAGGAGAAGGATGACGATACGATCAAATGGACCACTCTAAAGCATAACGGTGTCGTTTTCCCGCCTGCCTACGAACCATTTCCCTCTCACATCAAAATGTACTATGATGGTGAACCTGTAGATTTACCACCACAGGCTGAAGAGGTAGCAGGGTTTTTCGCGGCCTTATTACAATCTGACCACGCCAAGAATCCCGTTTTCCAAAAGAATTTCTTTGAAGATTTTTTAGAAGTGCTCAGGGAAAATGGTGGCACTGGCAATGGTGTAGAAATAGAATCGTTTGATAAATGTGATTTCTCGAAGATGTTTGACTACTTTGAGATGCAGAGGGAGCAAAAAAAACAGCTCAGCCCTCAGGAGAAGAAACAGCTGAGGATGGAAAGAGAGAAAGCTGAAGAACCTTACAAATTTTGTGAACTGGATGGCCGCAAGGAACAAGTCGGTAATTTTAAAATCGAACCTCCAGGTTTGTTCAGAGGTCGTGGTGCGCATCCAAAGACTGGTAAACTAAAACGTAGGGTGTATTCGGAGGATGTCGTCTTGAATTTAGACAAAGACGCACCGATCCCACCTCTACCTGAAGGCCAGAAATGGGGCGAGATAAGACATGATAACACAGTGCAGTGGCTGGCAATGTGGAGGGAAAACATCTCTAACTCGTTCAAATATGTGAGGTTTGCCGCCAGTTCGTCACTCAATGGTCAAAGTGATTTCAAGAAATTTGAAAAGGCCCGCCAGCTGAAATATCACATTGATGCCATTAGAAAAGACTACAACAAGAATCTAAAGAACAGAATTATGGTGGAACGCCAAAAGGCCGTGGCCATTTATTTGATCGATGTGTTTGCCTTGAGAGCTGGTGGAGAAAAAGCCGATGACGAGGCAGACACCGTCGGATGCTGTTCGTTGAGGTACGAACACGTCACCTTGAAACCTCCCAACCAAGTCATCTTTGATTTCTTAGGTAAAGATTCCATCAGATATTATCAAGAAGTGGAAGTCGATCCACAGGTATTCAAAAACTTGACGATCTTCAAAAGACCGCCAAAGCAGCCAGGCCACCAACTGTTTGACCGCCTCGATCCTTCTATCCTGAACAAACATTTGCAACACTACATGGCTGGCCTCACGGCCAAGGTGTTTCGTACTTACAATGCTTCCAAGACGATGCAGGATCAATTGGACTTGATAAAGAACGAAGGGTCTGTAGCTGAGAAAATACTGAAATACAACGCCGCCAATAGAACTGTGGCCATACTATGTAATCACCAGAGATCGGTAGCCAAGACTCATGCTCAATCTGTCCAAAAGGCCAACGAAAAGATCCAGGAGTTGGAATGGCAAAAGATTAGGTTGAAAAAGGCTATTTTGCAGTTGGACGAGGACCAGCTGAATCAGAGACCCAAGTTTTTTGAAGAAATTAATGATTTCCACAAGGAAAATGAAGCCGCTGTACATCAAAGAGTCATTGAAAGAGAAATTGATAAATGTCACAAAAAGTTTGCTCGTGAGAACGACAAAAGAAGGTTTGAAAAACAAGAGTTACTGGAAGAATCTGAGTTGAAAGAGTGGCTCGAAAAAGTGGAAGAACTGAAGCATCAGTTTGCCAGAGAGTTGGAAACAGGTGTCGTGGAACTGAAAAAAAACTCGTCGACCAGCATCGAGAAGTTAGAGAAGCAGATAGAAAAACTGGACCAAAGGATTAACACGAGCTCCATCCAACTCAGAGACAAGGAGGAAAACTCTCAAGTCTCGCTTGGAACCTCTAAGATTAATTACATCGACCCCAGACTTTCTGTGGTTTTTTGCAAGAAATACGGCGTGCCCATAGAGAGAATTTTTACCAAATCTCTGAGAGAAAAATTCAAATGGGCCATAGAATCTGTAGACGAGAACTGGAGATTTTGAACGTATACATAGGTGGGGTGGTCGCATGTAAATAAATTACATAACGAATAACTTGCTGACGAAAAGGAAGGAGGGCCTATTGTTCCCCTTGTTGCCAAGAACAGGGCTCACCCCGGTGGGGCTGAACGTTTCTGTGCAGACTGAACACGAATTTTTTGGCGATCAGAGAGTACGCGAAAATTCTGGAAAATATAACATGACGCGAAAAGTCCACACATTGATCGCGATGTGGTAGAAGAATAAGAGCCAAATTGAAACAGGACCGCTGATCGCTTCTGAAACGCAGGGTTTGCGGCACAGAGGTCATTCGAAGACTCCTGTGTCTTGACATCTGAAACGCCAATTATCGTCCTTGGGGGGAAAAGCATCGCCAAAGATTTAGCCAATGAAGCTTAGACCTATTTTTGGCGTATATACCACAGCATGCGAATGGTACTTTATAAGAGATAAATATATCGTGTCGGCACAGCGCTGTTCCCTTTCCACTTGCTCCCCCTAACTCCCTTGCAATTGAGAGTTCGAGTGGTCGGTGTAAAAGGACAAATAGATGAACTGTCTTCATCCATCAATTGCGCTATGTCTAGCGCTTTTAATTGATGTTTCTCTCGCTAGTTCCAATACCACATCCAGCTCCGGGCTACCTTCGTTGACCAGCAGCGGCCAAAGCAGCACGACGACTTCCACTTCGAGCAGCTCACAGACAAGCTCTCAGACGTCGTCTTCTTATAGTGCTACTTTCACCCCAGTCGTCCCCAGTACTTCGGGTAACAAATACATCTATCAGGAGAGCCAAAAGGACGGCACCGTATTCATCGCAGTTGGCAGTTGCCTTGGATTCATCATAATATGCTGCGTTATTGTGTGGTTGTTTTTTGGTTTGAGGGCGTGGAGAAGTGCTCGCCTAGAGTACCAACTTAAAGAAGTGGAAAACAAGTACCAATACGACCCTTTTTTCTTTGCTGGTGCTTCTGAAAAACTTGACAATCCTACCGAATACAGCGACACTGACGATGGGACTGACATATCCGAAAAAGTTCTTAAGACACGGTCATCACGGCTCAGCACGTATAGTTTGGGATCGAATTCAGCATTAAATCTTTTGCAACAACAACTGCCGCATTCCTTAGATGCATTGGTGGACTCCAACGTCGCCTTGTCCAATGCAAGCAACATGTTCATATCTCCGACTGAAGTGCTCAAGAATCATGGTCACAACTGCTCAAATTTAAATTTGACTCCACCAACATTGTCAGTAGAGAGTAATGGGGGATCGACTTTCTCGACACCAACAGAGCATGCCTTTGAACAAATTATAGATAATCCGGCATATTCTAGTTTGCCACCGGTGATGAGAAACATGTTTCTCGATAATAGTGGTCTCAGCTTAAATGGTCAATCACCCTCTAACGAAAATCTAAGTAATGGTAGTACGCCACCTAGGGGGAAGGCGCACAAGGAATACAGGCCACCAAGTGCACACCTCGAGACACTACTTGACCGCAATCTCTGACGAATTCTCTGCCTTTTCATCCATTCACTAAAATAAAAATAAATATACATATTTAATCACTCGTTTATTGAAACCCATTGATGGGTCCGACCTTTCTAGACGTCCCCCGCGGCTTTCTGCCTTCGTTATATCAAGTGTTATGTTTTATTTTTATTTTCGTCAGCTTTTATAGTTTATATATTCCTTTGCAAATACCATCATAAATCTGATAACATCCTACTCAAAATTACTGGAATTAAAAAATATAAATATTAATTTCTCTGTACTAATGAATGTTTTGTTTTCTGCGCTGCTCCCTCTTAATCAAAAGGCATCGGTTGGAAGATATTTAAACAAGTGTTATATTTCCAACCCATCTCAAAAGTAAAGATTTACGGTATTTTTTACTATTGTATCTTGTCCAAAGCTATGCATCCCCAGTCAGCGGCTAATGGTGGCTCACTATCCCAGTATCATCCTACTGACACCTTTTCCGATTCTCGGTCCCTCTGATTCATTACCCGCACAAGAAGGAATTCGCTAGAATGAAATCGCCACCAGTATAAAAAGATCTTTATTACAGAAACACGAGCGGTGGAAAAAGAGATAGGTAAAGACATTTACTACTGTTAAGATATAGAGCACTAATGGCACGTTCAAGACCAGGATCCAGAGCTGCTCCACGCATGCAGAGTCGTTCCGCCTCTACCATGGCAGCACCCCCTCAGCATGCTCCATCTCAGCAAGCTCAACAACCAAGCGCTTACTCCCACCCACCTGCTGCTCAGCAGTCCCGGGGTGGCGGGCTTTTCGCTAACATGGCTTCCACGGCAGCTGGTGTTGCTGTCGGTAGCGCTGTAGGCCACACCCTCGGCGCTGGGTTGAGTGGAATGTTTGGTGGCTCTTCCGAACCTCAGCAGCAGCAGCAGGAACAGCAACAGCTTGCCTCTGCTGATTCTCAAGCTTTGAACCAGAATCAAACTAAGGCATGCGACACGGATGCCAGGAGTTTCACTCGTTGTCTAGACGAGAATAACGGCAACTTCCAGATTTGCGATTTCTATTTGCAACAGTTGAAGGCTTGTCAAGAGGCCGCTAGACAGTACTAGTCCGGTATATAGAAAAAAGAATCTTTCCTCTTATTTATTGAATAAATTCATTGTGTATATAGTAATAATGGTTCATCGCATCGCGTAACAAATGGACGCGAAATTTCACTGCCTGAGGTCAACCGGCCGACATCAACAGCGACTTTTATAAACTGAGCGAGCAGCTATAGTTGTTTGAAAGAAATTCAGACCTCTCTCCTGCCGCTCATGCTTCGATCCCTGGTCGTACAAAAAGTGTCTCGCCTAGGGCTTTCAAGCAAGGTCGATCCCTGGTCTAAGATGTCTGTAAAGGCATTGAAAGTAGAATGCAGGAATAGAGGGCTTAAAGTTTCGGGCAAGAAAGTGGAGTTGATCAGGAGATTAAGGGAGACCAAAACAATAAATGGCTCGAAGATTGGTAGTCGAATCGCAAATGAGCAAGACAGGGGGGTGGTGGTATCAAAAGTTGTCGAACCAAAAATTGCATCGAAGAATGGTAGTCGAATCGAGCAACACAGAGTCGTGGTGCCCAAGCCTATGGAGCCATTGAAGTCAAATAGTGCAACGGTACAGTCTCGTGGGGCTGAACCAAAGCAACCAGCAGAATTTAAGGACAAGCATATAGTGAATAATCCAAGCAGAACAACAGGCTTTCATCACCCGAAACAAAAAGCTAGGCAATTGAGGTCCTTGAATCAAATGGCAGGACTGGAGCACAGTGCCAAAGGTGAAGATTCATTGAAAGAGCCAGTCCTTCAAGCACAGCAAGAACAACTTACACAATTTCCCGCTCAGGATGATCCAAAAAGATTAATACTCCAAACTAATAATGATTGCACCATTCATCCCAAATATGCGACTCCGCAAAGGTGCAGTCCACCAGCACACCCTCTAAAGAGACCACAAGATAAATTTACAGTCCAATTGTGCTTTCGTGACAAGTTTTTCCTCCTCACTTCCATCACTTCTATCACCCTTTGGTGGTGGTTGCCCTACGTGCCTTCAGTATATTTGAAAATCTTGACGAGTTACAAGTATTTACAGTCCTTTTTCTAATTTTTTAACGTACCTCTCTTTTCCACCTCTTGGACCAACGCCGATCTTTGCAAATCAAACACCCTCCTTTCGAAGGCCTTCATAACCAGTTCAGTCACACTCTTGGCAAATATCGACGAAACGGTGTTATAAAGTCGCAACTTGAACTTGAACCTGAGTACAAGTTCTACCTGAGTCGATGAGGGCCGCTCCGGATGAGGACCTATGGTCCACTGAGCGTACAGCAAGTGAAATAAATTATGGGAAATGGAATTGGCTATCACCTTGTATCTAGGATGTTGCTCCTCGCAGACCACATCACATAGGAATTTCTCATCGTATTGTCTGAACCCAATTTTCAAACCTGCCTCAATGGGCTTTTGATTCACCGTGCTTCTCCTGTTGACAAAAGATTCCACGCAATATGGGATAAAATCCTGGTATTTAGAAACTTCAGATACCACCTCGTAAACCTTTTCTGGGGTGGAGTTTATCTTCTTCAACATAACGTATCTTTGTTCCCTAATGTCATCAGGGGAGGTACTCCAATCGAAGAAACATCTCCTATCCGTCACAACTGTCACACATTTAACCCTTGGTATGATAGCCCCCACCGCTGCCCTTGGAAATAGAACAGACACCATCCAAGTTCGTTGGTTCAAGTTGAGGTGATAGTGTGCTCGAAGGTATTCCGAGGGCCATTAATAGCTTTTCTCTGTTTGACACAAACGCATGAACAAAACACTAGGGTGCAAAAGGGTTGAAACACGAATTAAAGGTCACCATGTCGTTTGACATCGATTGGAGCAAACTGGAGTCTGATACAAGACTGAATGAGTCCATAAGGAACCATCTCAACATGTATTTTGAGTCCGTAAGCCTACCAAGTTATGTGTGCAACTTGAGAATCCTGGACTTCAGCCTCGGTAAGATAGCTCCCAACATCACTCTGAAAGAAGTATCTGATCCGTTGGATGAGTTCTATAAGGCACTAAATGAGGAGGAATCTGAGATGGGCCGTGATGGTGACAGCATCAGACCTTCCCCCAACGATGTCCAATTCCTAGTTGAAACCGAGTACAAGGGGGATCTGCTCGTGACGTTGGCGGCAGATTTGGTTTTGAATTATCCCAGTGACAGTTTTATGAGGTTGCCAGTTAAGCTTACCATCAGTAACGTCGGTCTACACTCTCTGTGCCTGGTGGCCTACTTGAGCAAACATTTATTGATCAGTTTCCTTTGCGATATCAGCGACAGCGACCTCGATGAAAGTGAGTCTATATTGGACCCCCAAGGTCGTGTGCTTCCTCCAAGGAGGTCGCTGGAGAGGATATCCATCATCAGAAGCATGAAGATTGAGACTGAGATCGGTCAACAGTACAATGGAGAGGGATCAATCCTCAGAAGTGTTGGGAGGTTAGAGCAGTTTCTCCTGGAGCTCTTCAAGGACCTGCTACGAAAGGAAGTGAGCTGGCCCAGCTGGATCGAGTTAGATTTCAATGACGATGAAGAGCAAGAGGTCCCTCAGGAGACGAGGGACGTTACTATGACTACAACAAGCTGACCCACAAAGAATTGTAACATCGTAAATATCAAGCCCATGTAATTATTATATAAAAACTTATTATTCCTTTTCTTTACCGGCAGGTATGTGCAGTAAGGTTTGTTGTAAAAAGGGCATGCGCGAGTCCAATATGAGCTCAAGATCGCAGTGAACTTAGAAGAGACGAGAAAAGAAAGACACATACAGAGTAATCCTGATGGATCTGTTTCGTGAGAATGGTCTCTGGAAATCAGAGAATAAGAGAGGCTTCATTGCCAGCAATGAGTGGGTCACGCCTGTAGAAGGTTCGCCCCTACCAACTAGTTCACAAGGTGGTTTGACAACAACTTTGAAGTCTAGTCTACAGAAGGTGACCATATCCGGTAGCTTGGGGGTTGCAGGAGCTGAACTCTCACCAGAAGTGGGCGATGTTTTAGAACAAAGTGTTTGGGGACCTTCGCCAAATACGAATGGTGGCGGTGTTCTTAACGCTGGAGGAAATGCCGCTAACAACGGTAGCATTAGGCAAGATGTGCTCACCGATACGAATCTGTTTTCACCTTACAAGCTAGGGAGCGACCAGGATCACGATGGTGAGTCAGGTGAGGGCCAAGCCCTAGAGGAAGAGGGCGATGAGGATCTCAACGAATGGCTTGAATCAGTCAGGAAGACATATCATCCTTTAGTCCCTGATACTGTGGTAATAGATGAGATGCCAGAACGAGAGGGCCTTTTGTTCAAGCACACAAATTACCTGATCAAACATTTGGTGGATTTACCAAACACAGAACCTTCGAAGGACCGTAGCGTGGTAAGAAGGTACTCCGATTTTGTGTGGTTGCAAGAAGTCTTGCTCAAAAGATATCCTTTCAGATTGATTCCAGAGCTGCCACCAAAGAAAATTGGTTCTCAAAACGCAGATGCACCATTTTTGGAAAGGAGAAGGAAAGGGTTAACAAGATTTATTAACTTGGTAATGAAGCATCCAGTGCTCAGCCAGGATGATTTGCTATTGACATTTCTTACTGTGCCAACTGATCTGTCGGCTTGGAGAAAACAGGCTGGTTACGATACCACTGATGAATTTACAGATAAAAAAATCTCCAGAAGTTTCATGAGAATGTGGCAAAAGGAGCTGTCAGAGCAATGGAACGAAGCCGATTCTTCGATTGACAAATCAATTGAAGTGTGGTTAAAGATTACGTTCATTTTGGAAAGACATGAAAAACGGATTAAGCAGGTTGCGCGTGAGAGAACCATTTTACAATCTCTAATCGATGAATTTACCCACGTTACGCCCAAACTATACCCATTAGAACATGGGGGTACTGTCCTTGACATCAACAACGAGTTTAGCGTGGTCAACAAGCATCTGCAAACTACCTCAGATGTTATCGCGCAAGAAGTGGACGCCTCTGAAACTTCATTGGTGCCCAAATTTAAGGTGTTTGTGGATGTACTGTTTTCATTGAAAGGTTTATTTGAGAGGTATAGGATCATGGCAGGTAACAACGTGCCACAATTACAGAGACGTGTGGAAATAAATTTGGAGAAATTACAATCCATGAAGGGCAAGCCTGACGTGAGCGGCACTGAATACGACAAGATAAGGTCCACCATTCAGAGAGATAAGAAATGTATAGTGACAGAGTTGAACAAGGCATGGTTGATAAGGGAATGTATTTTACAAGAGTTCACTATTTTCCAAGAGACTCAGTTCATAATTACCAGAGCTTTCCAATCGTGGTCTAAACTGAACGCCAATTTTGCTGGTCTCAAGTTGAACGAGTGGGAGAAATTAACCGACAGCCTCATGGATATGCCACTGTCCTACCAGTGACAATGTTGAATCAAACAAAATATACTACTATGATTATTTTCATCATCTATGTAGAAACATCAAACGGAGCAAGAAGAAAATAAAATAGAATGCTTCACAATTGCGAATAGAATACATAGTTGTTTTTAAGCAATTTTTTTGCTTGTGTTGGTAAATCCAACGCCCTTGATGGCAGCTATCAGGTCGCCAGTATCGTCGTCCTCCACAGGTTTTAAATATACTTCACTGCCAAAGATACTTTTTATATCCTTCAGCAAGTGGATAAACCGTTCATCAATCTGATCTCTAGTAATTCTCAGCCTCCCAATGTCCTCCTTACCGATAATCATGTATACGATGGCCAGCGGCAATTGATTGCGGCCCGTGGCGCCGCTCATAGAAATTTCTTCAAGCAAATGGTACGCGACTTTTGCCCCAATGTCTTCTGGTACATCACCAGCACCACCAATAGCTTCAGAAAATACACACCAACCTTTCTTGTTGGCGGCCACTAGCGTTATGCCCCAACCAGGGCTTTTACCAGAGTTTTCACCCCTCCACACGTCTGCCGATATGTTCACGTCGCAATTTGCTGGCTTGAGGACCTTTCTGGCAGCATCAATCATCCTGTTGACTATTGCAGGGCTCACTCGTGTGGAATAAGCCACGCCTCTAATGGAAATTACCGTAAGTCTATCCAAGTTGTGCATGGTAAGGGGTTGTGGTATCAAAGAGTCTACGACCAAATGCACTTCACCACCGCCTTGAGGTGGAGAGCCTCTTTTCAAAGTGTGCAGCGCGCACTCTCTTACACCGAACCTCTCCATTATCGGTAGTAACCCCCATTTGATAGCTTCAATGCCAGCATCGTAGTGCGACGCTGTGCATCCACGGAAAACTATCGAGAACTTCTTCTTAGAAAATGGTGCCAGGTAAAGCATGGGCTCTACGAAATAACCCACCGGTTTGCTAGGTGGGCAATTATGAGTAACGGATCCACCGATGATGATTCCAGGTCTGTAAATGATCGTTGTACCGGTGTAGGATATTTCGATGGCGCTTCCATTCGTGACAGACTCCATCAAGCGCAGAAAAGATACTTCGTAATCCTTGAGACCAGGGTTCAAATCATTGGAACGAATTTTTTCGATCTTGATCGCCTTGCCTGATAGTGTGGCCAGCACAATCCTTAGCCTAAAGTTCTGCGAGCCTTGAAACACGACATATGACATTTTCGACGACATTTTAACGATTCGAGGACTCAAAGTCTCCAACTTGGTCCTATAACTCTACTTCGTAGTGGCTTGAGTCGTCTGTTCGAGCTGCGATGAGCTGCGATGGGCTGAAATTTTTCACTTTTTCATTCGGGTAAAATCCTACGCTTCATTAGAATTTAAAAATGACCAAATTTTGGCACCATACGAAGATTTATAACACGAAGGGTTTAAGAGAGATTATAGAGGTTCACTTTTGGTAACTTTTAGAAGTTATTGTAAGAGTGCATTTGGTCGCTTCTATCGGGATTTTTTCTTTCTCTCTCACTAGCTCTCATGGTGTCACCCAAGCGAGAGGCTGAGGAGACGCTAGAATCCTCCAGCAATAAGAAATCCAGAGAAGGTACTCCCTCAGTCAAAGCGGATCCTGCCTTTGACATTGGTGGGTCTGATGGTGTATTTGACGAGGCTGCAGAGATGTCAGCGCAAGGCCAAGGGGAGGATTTTGGGAAGCGGATGGAGAGTGAGTATGATGGGGTGGCACTACCGAAGAATACGCCGCCCAGTACAGATCTGCAGAGAAGTGACAGTGGGTTGGCATTGCCCAAGAAGGGCGAAAGAAAGAAATACAAGGTATCTGGGAAAGCTGGACAGGGCGGTTCATCGTCGCAGCAGAAGGGGAAGGCCTCGTCGCAGACAGGACCACAAGGTAGTACCAAGAATTCGCAATCCGATCCCAACAAGATGTCAGATGTGTTGTTTTCAGCCGGCGTGGATATTAGGGAGGAGGAGGCGTTGTTGAGTTCGTCTGTGAATGCGTCGAAGTCGCATCAGCATGCGACCGATGTGAAAGTCCCACCTCATCCACCCTTCTTGCATCCCGATCAAGTGAACCAGTTCATGAGGAAAGTGTGTAAGGAGCAGAATTTTTCGCATAACTTGGGCAAGAATCCAGAGATTTTACGCATGATGTCGAGTGCGTGCGAGTCTTACATGAGGGACATAATTACCAATTCCTTGGTCATCTCACGACATAGGAGGAAAGCCGTCAAGCTCAATTCTGGCAGGAGGAGTGAGGCCTCTGTGGCGTTAAAATTGATCGCTACTAATCAAAAGAGGGAGGAAGAGAGACGAGTTAAAAAGAGGGTCGCGCTTGGGTTGGAGAAGGAGGACTTAGAGAACAAGCTGGATTCCGAAGAGACTTTGCACAGGGCCTCCAACGTCACGGCGGGGCTCCGGGTGGGCTCTAAAAAGCAGTACGGTTGGTTAACTTCGTCGACCAGCAAGCCAACGTCGGTGACCGGGTTGGCCTCTGGCAAAGTGTCATCTGCGGTGGCCGCGAGAGGTGACAGTGGTCTGCGGTTCCGAGAAGCGAGGGAGGAGCCCGGCATAGTGATGAGAGATTTGCTGTATGCGCTAGAGAACAGACGGAACGGAGTGCACAATGTGGTCTCCAAGGGATATGCCCGGATCAGGGATTAAGTATTGAGGTTGTATTATTATTTACGGAGCCGTTCCGACCCACACCCCAGTGTGGCGCATACAAAATCCATATCTATTACTATATAATCACAACAGGTAAAAGAAAAGGATCTTAGGAAGTCATTTATATTATAAAATATTCGTTAATTAATGTCTACATCTTCGAGGAATGACGATCGTGGATCCCAATAGTGACGAGGCCAAAGTCAAGAACTTTTCATTGCCCGGGGGAGGGCAATGCCTCCACCGGTGCGGTTCTCTCATTGACCAACCGACCTGCTAATAGACCCAGCATCGTACGAACGTCAATTACCGCTCTCGCGAACAAAAAAACTATTAGTTAGTGATGTCCACCAAAGTACCATTCCAGCAGTAGTTGCTGAAACAGTCTGCGCACTGGCCGGGCAGGTCGAGTCCCTTGCTCTGCTGCTTACGTCTGGAGATGGCGCAAGCGACACAGCTACGGAAGTCGGAGTCTTTGGTATAATTGCCCATAGTGGCGGCTTCGAAACCGTTCTTAATCATCGCAGCCTGTTCTTCCAAAGTGTATGAGGTCTTATCGGTACTGGTGTTACTGGCGAAGGAGTATTCCGAGTTAGGCATGTACACGATGAGTGGAGGGGTGTGTCTCAAGCCCTTGAGTGTGGTAGAGTCGCAACCAAAGAAAGTAACCTTTTTGTGCAAGCCCGATGCCACGTACTCTTCAACACTGGGGACAGGTGGGAAGGAGATGTCCTTACCGACATCGGTGAATTGACGCTGGTAAGTTGAGACCAAAGAGGTACCGTTAGGCCAGTTGTCGGAGGTCTCGGCGGAGAAATCTAGCGCAAACACGACTTCGACTTCACGGTCCTTCTGCAGTAGGGGAACCAATGGGATGTTCTGGGAATCTTCGCCACCATCCACAAGGTTTAGAATGTCGTTACTGTAGAACGCAGTGTCACGGGCAGAGTGGACATCCTTGAATGGGTTGGGGGCGTAAAGAGCGGTTTCCTCGGAGGCAGCGGTCTGGTTTAGGATCGTCTTCAACTGGGAGGAGGGGAACATCTCGTACAACGTCTCGTTCATAATCGGGTTGAAGAAAGAAGAAGAGGAACCCATCATGAAACCCAATTGGTCAAACTTTCTGGTACAGTGCGACCTACGGGTGGGCTCACCGTTCTTCACACTGGTACCGATGTCCTCGGTCATGGCAAAGCCAGCTAGCGGCTTACCCCAGGATCCAAACTCGTAAGGGTTGATCTCCATCACAGTCGAGTTCAAAGGAGAAAGCGACTCGCCGGGGCCAGACTTGAAGTCCGCAATGATCATGGGCATGGGCATCAAACCCTTCTTGTAAGCGTCCACGTCGGGGATTCCAGACATCACGAACGAGGACTCGTTGGTCACGTTACCCATCATGCTGTAACTGATAGCACGCCCCACGTAGTCCGACAGAGACACATCAAACCCTGCAGCCTGCTTGGTCGCAACATCAGAGTTGATCTTCTCCATCAGAGTCTTGCTGGCACTCCCACTGGAGTTGGTCTCCGTGAACGAGTACGTCAAGTTCCACAGCGCCTTTTCCGTACCAAGCGTGTCCACAATCTCCTGCACAGAGGTCCAGTTGTTAGCTGCAAGCGAACCCACCAACCAAGAACCACCAGAGAGACCAGCAATGTAAGTCGTACCTTGCAACACACCACCCAAACCGTGATCGTAAGCACCGTCAGTCCTGTTATCCATGGCAGCAAGCATACCGGCACCACCTAGCACGGCACGGTACCCACCACCAGAGATCGCTATGCCCACCCTGGGACCATAGTCCTTCATCACTTTGGTGACCCAGTTTTTGTCGGCCGAAAAGTCGCCACAAGCATAAGACATGAACGAGTGCAAGCTGCTACTGGCGTGTGGCAAACGCAGGTACAGGAATTTCGTCTCACTGGTACTAATACCATCCGACGTTCTAATCATTTTCAAAGTATCATCGCATCTCTCGATCGAAGGAGCATATCCGGGACGTTTAATGTATCCTTGGCTTAATGGTGATGACGCCCCCTCAGCGAAGAAGGGTAGAAGCACTACCGCAATAAGCGTCGACAAAAGCATCTTGATCTTCCCCCACCACTCGACCCCAGGTCCAAATCCTTCCGGAAACCGGGGCCCATTTTATATGTGGCAACGGCTCATGTTTGCGTCTACCAGTGAGGTAATAACAAATAGCACCATAAAAGGTCGAGTGAGGTATTAGGAAAACAACTGAGTACACAAACGAACAAACTAGCGATATAGAGTGACTTTTTCTGTAAAAAGGTCGGGGGGTGGAGTGGGGTGGGGTGGGTGAACGAGGGATGCGGTGGGGTGATGCACTTTTGGTCCACGCATCAAAACAGACCCACGGCAGAAACGGCGAATACCAACAGGGAGAGGACGGTTCTTGGAAATAATAATACGGGGGTACCCTGGTTGCTGGAGTTACTGCCGGAAGAGGAAGCGGAAGCGGAAGAAACGGCCCCCCCGCTGCTCGAGGATGGTGCGGCACCGCTTGAAGATGATCCGGTGGTGGTGGAGGCAGCTGACGTGGTGGACGAGGAGGCGGCCGATGCGGACGCGGCAGCTACGGCACTGGAGACCTGGGAGAAGTCGTTGTTCTCCGTGGTGTTAACGGTTTTGTTGCTGCTGAGAGAGCCGTCCCAGCAGTATTTATTGAAGCAGGTGTTGCACTCTGTGGGGAGAGTTGCGTTGAGGGACTGCTGTTTGCGGCGCATAATTGCACATGCGACGCATCCGGCAAAATTTGCGTCGTCGGTCAAGTTGTTCATGGTGGTAGCCTCGAAGCCGTTCTTGATCATGTCGAGACGCTCCGAGTCGGAGTACGAAAGCTTGAAAGTGGACTGGTTGGAGTTGTAGGAGTGTCTGCTGTTGGGGACGTAGACGACGAGCGGAGGGGTGTATGCGAGGTCGGTCAGGTTGTCTGCGTCGCAGCCGAAGAAGGTGGGTCTCTCGGTGAGGCCCTGGCTGAGAAAAGTGTCGGTGTCCGGGACGTAGGGGAAGGCTATCTGGCCCTTACCTTGCTTGCCGAACTGGCGCTCGTAGGTGTAGACGAGGGAGGCGCCCGCTGGCCAGTACTCGTCGGTGTCGGCGGAGTTGTCGAGGGCGAAGATGACGTCGACGCCTCTTTCCTTCTGCAACAAGGGCACGAGGGGGATGTTTTCGTCGTCCTCGCCTCCGTCGACGAGGAAAAGGTCGTCCGAGTTGACGAGGGACTTGGAGGAGTTGCTGTAGACGTAGTCTGTCTTGTAGAATGGGTTGGGGGCGTAGATGGCGATGTCGTCGTCTTCGCTGGAGAGGTCCTCGAGGTAGTGGGAGATGAGTTTCTTCACCGTGGAGCCCAAGGTGGTGGTGTTGATCTGGAGCAAAAACTCGTTGAACAGGGTGGAGGAGGTGCCCATGATGAAGCCGACGTTGTCGTAGCCGGCCACGCACTGGCCGCTGGACTCCGGCTTACCGCCGCTGGCCTTGGTGCCCAGGTACTTGACGTCTGTAAACGCACGTAGCGAGGGGTCCCAGGACCCCATCTCGAAGGGGTTGAACTCGAAAACGGTCGCGTTCAGGTTCATGACGGTGGTGCCCGGGTACCGCCCGTCGGCCACCGTGATCGGGAACGGCATCTCTGCGTCTTGGAACACGTCTGCGTCCCTCAGGGTGGACCAGGTGTAGCCCACGCCGCCGCGGTACAGCGAGGGGAAGAAGTTGTAGGACAGCGCACGGCCCCACAGGTCCGTCACAGAGGTGTTGAACTTGTCGCCCTTGGCCTCCACAGCGTCGATGATGTGGTCCCAGCGGTCCACGGTGTCGAGCACGTCGATGCCCCCAGAGTCCAAGATGGAGTCACTGATGTCCCAGATTGAGTCATCCGCAGTCGTGTTGTCCACAATCGACTGCACAGACGTCCAGTTGTTCCAGGCAAGCGTGCCCGTCAGCCAGTTACCACCGGAGAGCCCGGCCAAGTACGTCGTGCCCTGAAGCACACCGCCTAGCCCGGCGTCCGTGGCATTCGTCGTCCGGTTGTCGAACGCAGAGATCATCCCGGCGCCGCTCAGCATCGCACGGTACCCGCCACCAGACGCACCGATGGCTACCACGGGCGCCGTGCTCGAGTTCCCAAACACCTTGTCGATGAGGGACGTATCGGAGAAGTTCTTCGTGGCGCGCTCCACGAACTGGCGCAGACCCTGGCTCGCGATGGGTCTTCTCTTCTCCAGCCAGCTAGTCTCGTTCGTTGACAGATTGCTGGCCTCCCTCACCAGCTGGATGTCATCTGCGCAGGTCACATTCGCAGGCACGTAGCTGTTGTCAGGCGACCATGCGGTGGCAACGGCGGGCAAGTATACCAGCGCCGCTGCAACCGTGGTGTAGATGGAGATTTGCATTTGTTGTTGTGTTGGTCTGTGTGTGGTAGGACAAAAATGTGCTATATTGCCATCCCAACGTTGGACCTCTCGCGGTGGTCCTATATAACGCTTCGAGGTGAGAGGTAAACACCGCGAGAGCAAAGAGGATAATATACCTCAACCAACGGGCGATGGGCTGGTTGACGGTTGCGTAGTCGCATGCGCCTCGAGCAATGTAGGCTTATGCGCCGAATCGTCGGTATTGTTGCGACGCGAATCCGATGAGCACTCATCGGGTTCTCGAAGCAGGACAATGGGTATACGAGGCATGTGGGAATCGGTGGATACGGTTGGGCGAGCTGTGCGAGCTGTGCGAGCTGTGCGAGTTGGGAGAGGTATATGGAGGGAGTCGCGTTTCGGCTGCTATGTGGATAGCGAGTAGCGACCGGGCATGCACAGAAGGCTGGTGTGAGCCAGCGGAGTTGGAGCCGGGAGCCGGAAGCTGGGAGCTGGGAGGTGAGAGATGAGAGCTGGGTGCCGGGTGAGCATGCGGGCGTGCGTGTGCTGGGCTGCGCTGGGCTGGGCTGCGACGGCACCGTTTTGCCACGCTCTAAGCCCGCAAGTACTTAAAAGGGCACGCCCAGCGTCCCCATGCTGCAGCTCCCCCTGCAGCTCCTCTTCTCTCACCTGCACCTGCCGCTCTCTTCCTTTTCTCTCCCCTCTATAAATTCGCCAAATCGCCAAACCGTGCAACTTCGCCTTACATGCACAACAACACACATACACACGCACACACATATGTCGGGAAAGGCTCACGGTGGTAAGGGCAAATCCGGTGCCAAAGACGGCGGTGGACTCAGGTCGCAGTCGTCCTCGGCAAGAGCTGGTCTCCAGTTCCCCGTCGGTAGAATCAAACGTTACTTGAAGCGCAACGCAAGCGGCCGCGTACGTGTGGGGTCTAAATCCGCCATATACCTCACCGCAGTGCTCGAATACCTCACTGCAGAGGTGCTGGAACTCGCGGGGAACGCCGCCAAGGACCTCAAGGTCAAGAGAATCACGCCAAGGCACCTGCAGCTCGCGATCAGAGGAGACGACGAGCTGGACAGCTTGATCAAAGCTACGATTGCCTCCGGAGGTGTGATGCCACACATCAATAAGGCGCTGCTGCTCAAGGTGGAAAAGAGAAAGTAGTGTCGTTTGTACTTCGCTGTGTTTAAACGTATGTATATATATATATATATATGTATGCATATATGTATCAAAGTCGCGTTCAAAAGCATCAAACGTTCAAGGAAACGGAACCCAAAAAGATGGCCCATGCAGACACCAGGAGGCGGCAGGCGGTGTGCTTTGCCCTCTCCGTGTACGCCCTCACGATCTACGCCGTGTACAACTCCGCCAGAAACAGCGTCTCGTTTCTACAGGCCACGGTACAGTTGACGACGGGGTTCAACGTCGTGATACTGACGGTGTTCACGATACTCAACTCCGCCATACTGTGGAAAGTGTCCACGTCGTTGCTGTTTGGAAACCTCAGGTTGATCGAGTATGAACACATCTTTGAGCGACTCCCCTTCACCATCATCAACACCGTGTTCATGTCGTCGATGTTCAGCGAACACGACTTCTTCACGGTGGCACTGTTTGGGCTCCTGCTGCTGTACATGAAAGTGTTCCACTGGATCCTCAGGGACCGGCTGGAGGCACTCTTGCAGTCGATCCACGAGGCTACGACGTTGCGGGCACTGGTGTGCACGAGGTTTACGTTCAACCTGGTTGTGCTCGCGGTTTTGGATTACCAGATCGTTTCCAGGTGTGTGACGAACTCGCTGTCCAACAGTTTTGGTGCCTCCACCTCGGTTCACCTGATGGTCGGTATGGAATTCGCCATGCTGCTCATCGACCTGCTCAACCTGGGGCTACACACAGTGCTCAACTTTTACGAGTTCTACAGGTCCCAAGCGGATGCTGCGGTTGGTGTGGACGGGGAAGACGACGACGACGACGACGAGTCGCCCTTCGCAGGTCTCGAGGGCAAGTTCATGTACGAAAGAGCCATAGACGTCTTTACAAGGTTCCTCAAGACTTTGATCCACGCCGTGATGCTGATCCCGTTCAGAATGTCATTTCTGCTCATCAAGGATGTGTTCTGGGACGTGCTCACGCTGTGTCAGAACGTGTCCAGCCTGTGGAAGATTTGGAGGAACAACAAGCAGCTGGACGACAAACTCAAGACCATGTCACCCCTAGAGCTCGCGGACACCGATAACGTCTGCATCATCTGCATGGACGAGCTCTGTGCAGACTTGGAAGACGCCATACAGGGCACGAACCGCGACAGAGCGGCTTCCAGGAGTAGTAAATATAAGCCCAAGAGGCTTCCCTGTGGCCACGTCTTGCATCTGTTCTGTCTCAAGAATTGGATGGAGAGATCGCAGACCTGCCCCATCTGCAGGTTGCCGGTTTTCGATGAGAACGGTAACGTGGTTCAGTCGACAGTCTCTCCCACCACTACCACTAGAACTGCAGCCGCAGCCGCCGCAGCCACTGAGAACGGCCGCACCAATACGCCCACGAGCAGCGAACGATCCACGAGCAGCGGCACTTTGGAAACCGCCCCGTCGAGTGTGGCTTCAACTGCGTTGCTCTCGAGGGCTTCAGGCGCCACGCCGACGACTGCATCAGAACCACAGGGAATTACCCCATGGTACACATACCCCATAAAGGAGGCGACTGACACAAACATCACATTCAAAATGGTAGACGCCTCTACAAATGAACCTATAAAGGCCAATTTGACCTTCGAGCGCAAGGGTGAGAAAGATTCGCATGGCGTGCAAAAAATTGTCGTTCCAGATGAAAGCATACACAATCTTGAATCCATCGAAGGACTGAAAAGAAGAATTAACGAGTTGGAGAATCGAGTCAAAGAGTTGAGCGAGCATTGAGCTTCGAATGAAAAGAAATAAAGCAAAGAGCGAAAAAAAAGCCTGTAGTTTGTCTATAAACGATCTTTTAGATTTAACTTTTAATAGTAGAAGTAGTATTATTATAATTATTATTATTATTATTATTACTAAAGTACATCACTGTCACTCCACGAACTGTTAAAATCCATGTTTTGAGTGTCCAAGTTTTCTTCTTGGCCGCTCTCATTTACATCCTCATCCATTTCGTAGTCGTCGCCCGCTTCCTCCACGGCATTCAACCTTTCCTCAAACGCCGCAAGCTGCCTCTCAATGTACCGCTTGGGGTACCCGAAGCCACCCTTTGATGAACACCGCTGCAGATACCCCTTTGTGCTTTGAATGTGCTGGATGACTTGGCTGCTGGCAATATCCCTAGCAGACCCCACCAACCGAGGGTTGAACTGTTGAGAGAGCACATCTGCCCTCACCATGTGGCACAGTGCATAGATGAACCACACCTCCGGATCGTCCATGTACGGCGGGCCCAAGACCATCTCCGAAATTCGATCCATGAGCAATTGCAAATTGTCCTCTGCGGTTTGCTCCATTTCTAAATCCTCCAACCCGTTGGCATACCGAATCAAACACTCCCACAGCCATGCGGTGGTGTATTTCGGAGTATGTGTCCTGGAACCCTTTGTGAAAACGGGCGCCATTCGATAATTAACATCATCCACAAACGAGAGTTTTGAGGAGTAAACGTTACTCATCCACTGTAAAAACTCCAGCGATCTAGTGGGCTGCCTTTCGGCCAATATGCGTTCCCCGAGCCCCCACAACGTCCTCACATCGACGCCGGGTACTCTTATCAAAAGGGCAAAGCACTTGTACGCCAATCCCCATTTTTGCCTCAGAACGTTCAGATGCAAGAGCGACGTCAAAGTATCAATGTGCTTTAACTGGAAAGTGTCCATACGTCCATACGTTGGATCGTAAACTTGGTAGCCCTGGCTCACCGCATCGAAATACATTTTACTACTTTTTGAAGCCACTGCTCTCAAAGATTCTACCTTTTTGCTGCCATATCTTTGTATCCGATGGAATTTACCATAGGACATTTTATTTCTCTGAATGGGCACTCTTTTGTTAGGCTCACACTGCCATCTCTCAAAAGTCGCCTGGGGTTTCTCATAATTTCTGCGAAACTTGCGTTCTTCGTTATCCATCTCCTCCACATGTTGATCCTCGTCGGATTCAGAATCCGAATAGCTTTCTCCGACAATGCTTTTCCATCTCCTTTTGATTCGCCTCTTTTTGCGTTCAACCGCCTCCTCATTCTCACTTATCTCTGTAGCTGAATTCTCCGGTGTGGGCAGCCCACGAGGATTCGAGTTGAGGTTATGGATGCTGTCGCATTTCTTTGTCAGGTTGTTGATGTATTGATATTGAAGCTTTGTCGATGTCCGTGTACGCTTGCTGGTGACTACTACAGGAAGCTCAAACATTTGAACATTGTCTCCACCAATAATCGAAATGGTTCACCAGCTTTAAAAGTCTGGAATACCAGAACAAACTGCTATAAAAGCTATTGGTAAAAGATTATATATTGTCGATTAAAGGCGCGATGAGCATGCTGAGAGAAACTGAAATTTTTCGAAAAAAAAAAAAAAAAAAACATATGTATATATATACATAAATTTGTGGTGACATTAGTTATTCATATCAGCCGCTACATCTTTTTCGTTAAATCGAAATATTAGGGCGTGTGGTCTAGTGGTATGATTCTCGCTTTGGGCGTTTGTTCAAGCATGCGAGAGGCCCTGGGTTCAATTCCCAGTATGCCCCGATTGTTTTTTTCAGTTTTACTGTTTAAAAAAACCGGTCAAAAGCATACTTCTGACTGATAGTCCTGCATATTGGCATAATAGTGGAGACTGGATATTTGCCAAAAGATGCTCAGGAGAAATTAAATGAGTAAAAATTGCATAACTTATTTACTGAAGGAACAGTCACTATTACTGTCTGCTACTCTTCAAAAAAATACTTGGGTTATCAGGAAGACATTGGAAAATAAAGGAGGTTTACTTCTCTCTCATCGATATCGGCTTTAGCTTGTAAGTCGTTCTTTTGTTATTTTGTTTCTCAGGTATATCCATTATTTTATGTTTTGTACAGATGTTTGCCAAGCATAGGAGGGAACTTAATTGAAAAAAACGATTTTTATCAAACTGATAGAAATAATATAAGGTGTCGGGAAGAGATTTAGATTATAAACTTGGAGGGAAGGATGGGGGAGGCAAATAAATTGGACTGTAAAATCAGTGAAATGTCAGCATGGGCGTTTATATCGTTCAGCCGCCCCTGTAGTGTCCAGGTTTCAAGTAACCAGGCTTCAAATCGAAAGAAAAACTTTATAAATGGAATTTGCATGGGTATTATTTAGATAAATTATATGCTTGCGTTGGCTGATAAGTTTTGAAAAAACCTTATCTTTTGATACGCAAACGTCAAGAAATGGTAGGTATAGCTGAAAAAAATCAAAGTAATTCGGCTCTTCGGTTGTGTATTTTTTGTCACTGCGCGCCAGTGTGTCGCGCCTCGACAGCATAGTTTCTCCTACGATTATTTTTTTTTACTGATCGAGTTTTGTGTCAAAATCAATAAAGCAATTTCCACATAAGATCTATAAGTGGACTTCCAGGAAAAAAACCAGCTTTAGAATTACCTTGTAATTTGCTCGTTTCATTATAAAATCTAAAAACGAAGCAAAATTAAGCAACAGATTTCGTTAAACTCGCTTCATAGAGTGTGCTTTTTTTTATTTGCTCAAGCTTAGAAAGTTACTTATCAAAAGTTTGGCTACTGATTTTAATATTATCATGGAATCTACTATTTATTTCCCAACTACTGGTTATGGCTCTGCTATCTCTCGTCGATCCAACGACGCCCCCAAACAAGTCAACGTTGCCAGCTGCTGCTTTGGAGATGACATGGTGACGGTCGAGACATCTGAGGAATACATGGTTGCTACACCAAAGGTTATAAAGCCTACAAAGAGTGCATTCAATGAAGTGCCAATGGTCGTACCTGTGAAACCGGCCCATTGTGTCGTAACTAGGAGCTCTGTTACTGCTGAGTTTGTAGCGCCCAAACCGAATCCGACAAAAGCCTCGCAAGAACATTTTGGTGATAGAGCATTCATCGATCAGGTCTTCGAAGTGAATTACCAAGTGTCTTTGACCAATTGTAATTTGGCATCAAAAAATTCCGACCTACACATGGAAAATATTGACCTGCATGAGACCATTGGCAAAATGAAACTCGATCATTCTAAACAGGTTCAAAAATTAAATGATCTGATTAATAGCCTCAAGAAGGACAATTATCAATTAAGTTTGAACCTCTCTGGTTCGACGCTAGCCAACGTTGAATTTAGGAAAGAAACTGCCAACCTCAGGAGCGAAAATGATTGCTTGACTAAAAAATTGAACCAACAGGCCCCAGAGCCAATTATGGAGAAACCCGACGCTGCAAGCTTACCCAGCGCTGTTCAATCAAATCCATCAGAGGAAAATAGCGTAGAGCAAGGCTCTGCAGACGCCAATGAAATCGAGGTTCTTACTGAGGAAAACGTTAGCCTGAGGGCAAAAATTGAAAAATTGGAAACAGCTTACCAGAACAGCTTTCACAATACTTTGGCGCAACGGATTAAGTTCTTGAAACAATTGCAAACTCAACTACACAATGATAAAGATTTCATCGAGGGAACACAATTGTTGCAAATGGAAAAGGACCTTTGCTTGTCGTCCTGGAGCAACTTACAGAGTGATTATAACGAGTTGCAACACAAATTTGACGCCTTGGCATCGAAGCACGAGGATCTAGCCAAAGAAGTGGAGCTTCAAAAATACTGTGACACTGGTAGTTTTTCTGCAAGAAGTTTGACACCAGGCGACAGGCCCAACGAAATCTTCGACAATTTCGCTTCAGGGACAGAAACGTCCGATACTATAACCACTTCGAGATGGCGGAGGTTTTACAAGAGGGGAAGCCTCTCACCATCCTCTTGGAGCCTAAGACGGAGCAAAAGGCACAGGTTCTTCCACTCATTTTCCACCTAACAGGGGAGCGACATTTCTAGGCCCATTGTATTACTATTATCATTATTATTATTATATTACTATTATTATTATTATTATTATTATTATCACCTACTTTTAGTCTTCAAAAAGCCCACCTTTCGTTACTCATCAGTCTTACTCTATTTACATGTAAAAACCATTTTTTTTTATTTCAGAATTTCTTTGCTGCAATCTACATCATGCCCGGCATTCCGCCTGGCATTCCGCCTGGCATCCCACCTGGCATCCCACCTGGAGCAGCAGGTTGAGGAGCGTCGACGATGGCCACTTCAGTGGTAGCCAACAGAGAAGCCACACCAGAGGCATCCACCAGACCGGATCTCACGACTTTGAAAGGATCAATGATACCGCTGGCCAACATGTCGGTGTACTCACCCTTGGCAGCGTTGTAACCCTTGGAGAAGTCCTCACCAAACTCATCGATCAACTTTCCGACGATCACGGAGCCTTCCTCGCCGGCGTTCTCGATGATCTTTCTGGCTGGTTTAGTGATGGCCTTTCTAATGATGTCCACACCAAGTTTCTGGTCAAAATTGTCCACTTGCACCTCGTGCAAGACACGGGAGGCCTTGACCAAAGCGGTACCACCGCCAGGCAAGATACCTTCCTCGACGGCGGCCCTAGTGGCATTCAGGGCATCGTCGTAACGGTCCTTCTTCTCAGAGACTTCCACTTCAGACGCACCGCCCACTCTGACAACTGCAACACCACCAGAAAGTTTAGCCAAACGCTCTTGCAACTTCTCCTTCTCGTAAGAGTTTGTCGTGGTCAAATCGATAGAGTTCTTAATCTGTTCGATTCTGGTTTCAATGGCGTCCTTCGTGCCGTCACCGTTCAAGACAACGGTGTCCTCCTTGGTCACAGTGACCGAGTCGCACGAACCCAACTGGTCAATGGTGCAGTTCTCTGGCTTCAAGTCCAACTCCTCCGTGAAAACGGTACCACCAGTCAAAATGGCAACGTCACCTAGAGTGTTCTTTCTGTTGTCACCGAAACCTGGGGCCTTCACGGCACAGACTCTGACTTGACCCCTCAATTTGTTCAAAATGCATGCAGCGAGGGC
This sequence comes from Zygosaccharomyces kombuchaensis, assembly GCA_003705955.2. Lineage (NCBI taxonomy): Eukaryota > Fungi > Ascomycota > Saccharomycetes > Saccharomycetales > Saccharomycetaceae > Zygosaccharomyces > Zygosaccharomyces kombuchaensis. The sequence continues at coordinate 93,089 of PPJZ02000029.1, forward strand.
CTCACCGTCCACGTCTTCAGCAACGATCAAAAGAGGTCTTCTCGCTTGGATCGAAACCTCTAGAGCAGGCAAAACGTCCTGGATCGAAGAAATCTTCTTCTCACTCAAGAGAACCAAAGGTTTCTCAAATTCGACCTTACCGGACTTGGCATCGGTGATGAAGTAGGGGGAGATGAACCCACGATCAAATCTCATACCTTCAGTGACTTCCAACTGGTCCTCCAAAGTTCTACCCTCTTTGATAGTGATAACACCTTCTTTACCAACCTTCTCCATGGCAGAGGCCAGTAGCTGACCCACATGCGCATCGCCGTTGGCAGAAATGGTAGCCACCTGTGCAATCTCCTCCGAGGTGGTGATCTCCTTCTTGTTAGCGCTCAAGAACTCAATGACTTTCTCCACAGCAGCTTGGGAACCTCTTCTCAAGTCCATGGGGTTGCAACCTGCAGCAACGTTCTTCACAGACTCTGTGAAGATGGCCCGACCCAGCACGGTGGCAGAAGTGGTACCATCACCAGCAGTCTCATTAGTCTTGGCAGCCACTTCTTGAAGAAGCTTGGCGCCCATGTTCTCAAATTTGTCCTCTAAAGTAATGGCTCTGGCCACGGTCACACCATCCTTGGTAATCTTTGGTGGACCGAATGGTTGCTCAATAAGGACGTTTCTCCCCTTAGGACCCAGTGTGGAAGACACTGCTTCAGCCAAGGTTTCCACACCTCTTAAGAGTGCAGCCCTACCTTCAACACCGAACTTCAACTCCTTGTGAGAGTAAAAACGACGAAGGATTGGGTTCAACCCACGGGAACGGGTGGCAACAGATCTTAACATAATGCGGGGATGAGTGGACGACTAGCTTAACTGGGTTATGAAATAAACAAGTAGAAAGAAGGAAAAAAATTCAGACAAGGCTACCAACGAAGAGAAAGTGTTGAACCAGGGTACCAAGAGTTCTATTCTCAGTTTTTCCCTCTGTTATTTATACCTACGGTGGAAGGTTCAACATGGAACCGCCCAGCGCGAAGGGGATGTCACGGGCGCATTGCGAAGAAATTTCCAGAATCTTCCACCGATCGACAAACGTGGTGGCAAAAGAGGGTAACGACGGAAACATCGTCACATACGAAACCAGTGTATGTGGCAATACGGTAAGGAACGATATTGGCCTGCTGCTTGGCGGTTAATTTTGAAAGCTAGCAGCCGTACCGCAAGCGCGCCTACGTCCTGCGTTTTTATGAAAAAAGTGAGTAATATTATTACAGATCTTTTCTCATTGATACAAGTATGCCCAGGGTTTATATCAAATAGCATTTTCCAGTTTTAAGAGAAAAAGACGTTTCGCACACTTTGAAACATTTATCAAGTGGTTTCATATCCTGAAACATTCACGTGGCGAATGCCGGCGGAGCTATGAGCAACCCTATTATTTTCTACCAAGCCCCATGTTTTCTCACCGTAGGCGCCTGTTCGTTTGGCGGCCAACGAAAAATTATTGTCAACCAAAATACTGGGTATACGCGAATAACGTGTGGTGTCTTCAAAGGACCCAGCTACCATCACCATGACTCTATCTTCTCAAATGTACATTACTCGTCCTGGTAAGTGTTCCAATAGTATTCGTTTCGATAATTGTATCCAACTTTTACATATATATATATATATATCGTGACTTGCAAGCGTTGCGCAACTTCACGCAACCTTTGTGAAAATGATCCTAGCACAGTTATCCACCCCTCACATAGCTCTCAAATGTCCTTTGCCCGAGAGATGAACTGGAAGAGGAATATTCGTTGAAAAACAATCACATATGCAAGAGCGGACATAAACAAGTCGACAACAATGAATGTTCAAAATGGATTTACGGACACTTACAGAATAACCGACACCAATGTTGGTGACAAATGCGTTTCCCTGGCAAAATGGCAATTTTGTGTGGCAAGAGAGATTTAGAAGCGCCAGTTGGCACCCACTCTAACAAATTTAGTTTTCCAGCACCAAACTGTATAAACTTTTCTAAAGCTGAACTTTTAGATACCTATTACGCGAAGGTGCGATACTAGTTTACCCACTAGTACTCAACAAACACACACCGTATCAAGTGACATATATGGTTGCGCTTAAAAAATTTCACCCCTTGCGCGGCTGTGGGGCTTTTTTTGCCACCGCACAAACGTAGAGAAGTTAGCCGCTGAAAACAACTTTCACTTTTACACTTCACTCTGAAAGAACCTTTTACATTTCACTCTAAAAAAGACCAGATTGGAAATATGTTACATCAGCGTATGGCCAAAGCCAAGGAGCTTCCTGAGAATATGTATAAAGGCATTTAAAGGGGTGATCGCCCAAACAAACTAGCTGTAGTCCAGATCAGGAATTACCGCTAAGAGGCACCACAGTCCATTTTGATACCTGCTTTCAACAATGGGCCTTCGCCGCTCACGGCGTTGAAGCTGCGGGTTTCTCGGTGGAACTACAAGTCTCACGATTTTCCGGAAATCCAATTGCCCAAATGTTTTGGAAATAGCTCCCCCCTTCCCCTTACCACAAAAGGTGCTTTGTCCGTTATTTCATTTTCCCCTTTTTTTCCCTTTCTTCCCTTCGAGCAGATTTCGCTTAAAGTTCTCGAAAAGGTGAAAAATTAAAAAAGATAGACCTCAAACCCCTCCCCTGTAAGTCACCCTTAGTTTCCAACTGTGCAGTAGCAACCATACTATTGCAGGACAGAATCCCTTGGTTAGCAGAGTAGAGAACTTAAAGTCGAAGAGGTAAACGAAAAAAAAAAGAAAGAAAAAGAAAAAAGGAGAACTTGGGGCAGGCAGTGCACAAAAAAACAATAACAACTACCAAAAAAAAAAAGAGCAAGTTGAAACAATACGGAATCAAATTGCAGAATTCCCCTCTTTCCCCCCTCAGATTTAGCAAGACGACATCGATAAAGGACCTAAAAGCTCTCTGCTGCCCTCTTTTAAACTTGCCATAACTTCGGTCTCCTCGACATCTTTTGGTTTTTCTTCTTCTTCATCCTCCTCCTCCTCTTCGACGACTAGGTGTTTTAAGAAGAAAAACGTTTAGGGACACGACATATAACTGCATTACGAAAGACTCAGAGACTGATATTACAAACGTTGGCAAATACGGTTTTTTAAACCCTAGTTTGGTCCATACGCATTTCCGTCATCGCGGGGATAATCAAAACCACGAGAGTAGTAGTGGTGGCTGCTCAGAGATAACCGATTCTACCCAGCTTCACTCAGAACCCAGTTCGAACGTCACAGCAGAGAACGTAGCGGCAGACATGGATCTCCCTCCCTCGGCGCCACAGTCCCTATCGTCTATCAAGGAGAGGGCCTACAACAGGGCCACCCTTACAGACGATGGGATCATGATTACCTCTCAGGCGAGTGCAAGCCCCCCCAGTACTGGAAGCAGTTCCGGCGCTGGAAACGGCTTCTACCCTTATAACAACAGCACGAGTAGCCTCCAGAGCGCTGCTTCCAGCTGTTTCGAAACGACTTCGCTAATAAGTTGTGTCACTTGCCTGAGTGACAGCAACTCGACTGATCACCACAATCGTCAAAACGGCGATGACGACGATACAAGTGGTTTGTTGAGCCAAGATCCGGACGACATACCATACTCCTCGGTTAATAGGCAACTGTTGGTCAACACTGTGATCCCCTATGGTAGGATCTTGTATGCCAAGTACTTGGAGAACCCGAACGGCTATACGGACAACAGTAAGAACGGTAGTCCCCGCAAGGTTACGACTGTCCGTGTTCAACAAGAACCCGAGGAACCTATAACTGGGGATGCGTCGCAACCTCTAAAGGCTGGGTCAAGTGATGATACTGCTATCAAGGATCCCTTTTTGCAAGAGGAGAACAATAATCACGCCGGTGCCAGTCAGACGGGGGCCAATGTAAAGGATGGGTATCAGTTGGTTGAGATTACGTTCGCCAAGCCCAGGCGTCACGACCTGGTTCCCAAGAGACTGACACTTTTGATCAATTTTTTCTCTTCGTCGCCGGATGTGGACCTTGTCGAGGAGATCTTGGCAAGGAGTTACAAGAATACTAGGAGAAATCGTTCTGTGCTTGTAATAATCAACCCTCATGGTGGGAAGGGCAAGGCCAAAAAGTTGTTCATGAGCAAATGCCAACCCATCTTGCTGGCCAGTCGCTGCACACTTGACATCGCTTACACTAAATACGCCTGCCACGCCGTAGACATCGCACGCCAGGTGGACATCGATAAGTACGACACCATTGCTTGTGCATCTGGTGACGGTATTCCCTATGAAGTGATGAATGGGTTATATCAAAGAGCAGATCGTGCCAAGGCCTTTAACAAGTTGGCCATAACACAGTTGCCCTGTGGTTCAGGTAACGCCATGAGCGTATCGTGCCATTGGACCAGCAACCCATCGTATGCGACTTTGTCCCTGGTGAAGGGGGTCGAGTCCAGGATAGATCTCATGTGTTGTTCGCAACCTTCTTACTACGAGAGAAGCCCCCGTCTGTCGTTTCTATCGCAGACTTATGGTATCATTGCCGAATCCGACATCAATACAGAGTTCATCAGATGGTTAGGACCCGCCAGGTTCGAGCTTGGTGTGGCGTTTAACGTCTTACAGAGAAAGAAATACCCTTGCGACGTTTGGTTGAAGTATGCGGCAAAGTCGAAGAACGAAGTCAAGATGCACTATTTGGAACATAAGAGAACGGCAGCAGAGGCGGAATCGGATGCCAATAGCGTGGGGACGGAAGATGAAGAGATAACAGAGGAAAATTTCGTTCTCAAATATCCTTACGAAAATGGCGTACCTGACGATTGGGAGAAATTGGATACAAAAGTTACAGAAAATTTGGGTATCTTCTATACGGGTAAAATGCCCTATATGGCTGCCGATGCCAAATTTTTCCCCGCTGCACTACCTTCTGATGGTACTATGGATTTGGTGGTCACAGATGCTAGAACATCTGTGACAAGAATGGCCCCCATCCTGTTGGCTCTGGACAAGGGCACGCACGTCTTGCAGCCGGAAGTTATACACTGCAAGATTGTGGCCTACAAGTTAATTCCGAAGCTTCACTCTAGCCTATTTTCAGTCGATGGTGAAAAGTTCCCGCTGGAACCGCTTCAGGTTGAAGTTTTACCCAGGCTCTGCAAGACGTTATTGAGAAACGGCAGTTATGTGGACACTGAGTTTGACTCGATGTGATGAATGTTTTTGAACAATACATGCACTTATACATTTTAGCTGTAAGATAGAAAAAAAAGGAGAAATACATACAGCATCTTTGTGTGCACACTTTGCTTTGCAATGTAACGTAACGAGACGATGGGCAAGACTCTTTGATGGGGGAGGGGGTGAGGAGCGGGGAAAAATGAATAAGATTTAGATGACTTTCAACACTGGCAACCCCCTGCCTGCTGCTGTTCCTCATTAGTCGTTATATCGATGACACCCGCCCTATTCTCGGTGTTTCCAGGAGAGTTTTCCTCAGTATTTGTGGGCTGCGAATCTTGAAACTCGGGTAGCGACTTGGCGATTCTCTTGAACAGATTCTTGACGTTATACCCAGCCTTTGTGGACGTCTCCATGAATATCTTGGCCCCCAAAACTTTGGCCTTGGTCTCGCCTTCCTCCGTGGAAACTTGCCTTTCATCTGCCAAATCACTCTTGTTCCCCACAATGCACAGTATTACGTTCTCCTCACCTCTTTCATTCTTAACGTCTTCTATCCATTTGTCTATATATTCAAACGACTTCTTCTTAGTAATATCATAGACCACAATCGCCACACGGGAATCCCGAATGTATGAAGGTATCAGTGATCTAAATCTCTCTTGTCCCGCGGTGTCCCAGAGTTGAAGTCTAATGGTCTTGTCGTCAAGGTACATGGTCTTGGAAAGAAAATCAATACCGATGGTCGCCTGGTAGTGGTCATCGAATGTATCATACATGAACCGTGTGATCAAGGATGTTTTGCCGACACCTTGTTCGCCCAAGAATACAATCTTGTATTTGGTTAATGCTTTACCTGATCTAGCGCTACTCATTGAAAATATATCAAACAGTACAAGCAGATCCCTCCCAATGCAACGAAAGCCCCCAATAAACGTGAGAAAACAGCTACTTCAACTTTTTCTTTTGGCTATTTGACATCTTAGGTCAAAGGTCTTCACTAAGGCCTTTCTTTATTCGACCATGTTGAAAAAATCAACACAAAGCTCGATCACGTGAAGCGATTGGTGAACTGGATTTGCAAAACTTCAATGAGTACTTGAACGCTAAAGGGCTCATTGGGCCTGCTTGATGACTTTATGTACCGATTCTACGCTATGAAACTAAGTCGATTTATTTTTTGCCCGACTTTTTGATGCCACCCCCAGCGAGAGGTTTACCTGATTTCATGTTGGACAACATTTCCTTCTTTGCCTGAGCGTCCCGCTTCTGCTTCTCCTTGAAGGCACGGCTCTCTTCATCGTCATCGTCATGCTGCTTCTTCTTTTGTTTGAGAGGCTTCATCTTACCACCTTGGCGACCAGACATGATGAGTTGTTGGGAAAGATGTTCAATAGAGGTGGCAGGACAAGTAAACCAAGCGACTAGATAGTTAAAAGACTGCTTTGAGGTCGATTGAAGTCTTTTACATAGTAATGAGAAATGGTCAAGAAAAAATTTCACGACGCCGAGACTGAAAATTAAGGCAGTACGTTAGAAAGATTCTTGTCTTAAAATTGTATTAATGTTAATGAAATGATGAGGATAAGAAGTCAAAGGTCTACCCTCGTGGTCTTCTGTTATTCTCATTTAGTGCAATCGCATGTCACGATGTACAGTTTTGTATGTAGTTAAGGTTCATCTTATAAAGGCCAATACTATTGTTGTCGCTGATTTATTTCGCTTGAAAATTCAGAAGACACAGTTAAGGACTTTTTAAGATCATTTTAAAATCTTTATGACCATATTTTTATCGCCAACCATAGCTACCCATTGCCCAATTGTACTCGTACTGCTGTTAAACATGATCATTAGCGCAGGTTCCCCTGGGAGCCGAAAAGAACATTTCACTGTTAACTTAATTAATATTAACTATTACTTCATCGTGATTATTCCGAGCATGCCTGAACCTTTGTAAAAATTACAATTGAGACAGAGCTACCGTATAGTTTACTGACAAATCATTATTTTGAGCTGTCTTTCAAAGTTACAATTCTGTTCAAAACAATTCTATTCTCCTCACTGTCTTTATCAAGAGTAAAGTAACCAGTCCTCATAGCTTGAAATCTGCAAACTTCTTTGCCCTTAGGGTCCTCCTTGACGTAGAATTCAGATTTCTTGAGAGAATCAACTTCCCATGGAGACTTCTCCAGTACCGTATGGAAATTGTGCTCCATGACTGATTTCGTGTAGATGATTTCACTTTCCGGGTTAATGTCTTTCAAATAACCTTCCGGATGAGCAGATGGGTTTTCAGATTTGAACAATGCATTGTGTACTCTGGTCTCAGCAACTCTGATTGGTGAATTGTACTTAGGGGAGATAGGCACCCATTGGATGTAAGTCTTTGGCCTTTTAATCTTGCCCTCGGAGTCGTAGAGGACATGAATCTTGGTGATTTTGCCCTCGGAGTCCTTCTCAACACTTTGGTAAATCAGAGCGTGAGGCACCTTGATGAGACCAACAGGTTGTTCAGGGGTCAATCTGAAAAATTCCTTGTCGCCGACATTCTCTGAAAAATCCAACCTGTCGATGAACACTTTGTTGGTGAAGGGTACTTGTCTTTCACCAAATTCTGGGGTACCCGGTCTGAAGGGGATGGAAACTAGTTCTTCGTAAGAATCAGGAAGGTTGTCCACAACAATCTCCACGGGGTCCAAAACAAACATTAACCTTGGGGTTGTGTCTTCCAAGTATTTCCTGATTGCACTTTCAAATCTGACCAGCTGGATATTGGTTACACTGGTGGTAACACCTAGGGTGTTGATGAACGACAAAATGGCACCAGGTGGGATACCTCGTCTACGGATAGCCTCTAAAGTATACAACCTGGGGTCATTCCAACTTCTGACATATTTTTGATCGACCAATTTAGCAATCTTTCTCTTCGACAAAACGGTACCAGTAATATTCAAACGACCGTATTCTCTTTGAGTTGGCCTGAAGACATGTACTTGATCACATAGCCATTCATAACTCTCTCTCGAAAGGTAGAACTCCGTAGTACACAGGGAATGGGTAATATTTTCGAAGGAATCCACCAAGCAGTGTGTGAAATCGTATGTGGGGTAGATCTTCCACTTGTCGCCAGTTCTTGGATGAGCGGCATTCAACACTCTGTAGGCAATAAGATCCCACATTTGTGGACTAGGAGATAATAAATCTTGCTTCATCCTCAAGATAGCCTCACCAGGTTGGTAAACACCCTCTCTCATCTTTCTAAACTCTTGCAAATTCTCCTCTACGGTTCTGTTACGGTGCTTACAGGCAAATCTCTCACCACCTGGGGTGCCGTCTGGCTTGATACCACGACCAGCTTTAATCTCATCAGCAGTACAGTGGCAGACATAACCCTTGCCGTTATTAATTAATGTCTCCGCAAGGGCGTATAGCCTATCAAAATAATCACTCGAATACGTGATCTTCCAGGGTTCAAACCCCAACCAACTGACCATATTTTTGATCGATTCAAAATACTCAGGAGCCTCTGCCTCTGGGTTGGTGTCGTCGAATCTCAAATAGCAGTGACCGCCGTGGTATTTCGCATACCCAAAGTTAACCATAATGGCCTTAGAATGACCAATGTGCAGGTAACCGTTAGGTTCCGGTGGAAATCTGGTGCGCACTTTACCATGAACGGCTTTCAGATGCTCTTCCAAAAGCTCAGGGCTGTTCTGTGGGTTATCCTCCACTTTATGCAAATCCCCCAAAAAACCTTCACTAAACATGCTTCTTTCAGGTGCGACTGACTCTTCTTTCTTGCTACCAGATGGTTTCTTAGATTTTTTCTCCTTCTTCTTCACCATGTCTCTTTCATCCTTGGGACCCAAGACTTTCAAAATCTCTTCATCAATAATGGGCTTGAAGCTACGAGGATCAGCCCACTTCAGTTCTGGTCTTTTCTTCACATCTGCCATGATACCAGGAACCAGTTTGTAACGTTCCACTTCAATCTTTTCCCTATTATCTTCGATGTAGTTAACAACGCTAGCTCTGACTTGCTTATCAGAAACCTCTACACCGACACCTGCATATTCATCTAATCCCCTTTTATCTGAATTTTCGCCATGGTGTTTAATGTATTTGTAGGCTTCTTCTACTTGTAACGTCGTCTTCAAGTCTTTGTTAACAATGCCATCGACAATCAATTTAGATTTGGGCAAAGTCTCTCCTTTGATAAAAGTGGCCAAGTTTTGCAATTGTGCCCTAGTACTCTTTTCCCACTCACTATCAGCGGGAGATTCCTTAATCAACCCATAGAGTGACTCTGACACCTTCTTGTTTTTCACAATTTGTTTCGCCTTAGGTTCCTCGAAACCAACACTAGTAAATAGCTTGATCAACTCCTCCACGCTGGACATTTCTATTGTAGTCTCAACGGTTCTAAAGAAGCTTGAGTTTTATTACTGTAAAGATTATTTTAAATTTGAAGTTAAGGTATTATCATTCATTTACTTCGATGAGTCGAAAAAAAAACTGATACCGCAAATTTCGTGTCAAAGTGATAAGGAGAAAAGAGAAAACAAAGCTCGGCGGCAAAATCATTATTTGCTTCTAATCACCACTTTTTGGTTTGAACAAGAAGATAAAGTGGATACCAAAGTGTCAAAATGGAATCAGCTAGTAGTAAAATTGATGCTATCGCTCAAAGTTTATTTGGCGGACCACTGGAAAGTCGGACGATGGAAAAAAAAGGCCGTAATTGCGAAATAAATAGGACAAACGCCTTACAATTCGCGTCGCTGGTCAAAGAGATGACTGAAGTTGCTTGCGAAGATCTGAAAGTATTCCAAAGTGTGATGAGTTTGGGGTTAAGGTTTTTGGATGCCAGCCTCATAGATGATTCCTTTTGGTTCGCAATAATGGTTAGTAGATATTGAGAAACCCATTTCCTTTTAGATAATTGTTCGAAACTAACAATTCTTTAGGACGTGAAGTTTGTTCCAAACTTACGAGTTGAGGATGGATGTGGAATGTTGCAGTTTTTGTTGGAGAAAGGGTTGCAAATAAAATGTCACCATGGTTGGAGATACTTGGCGCTATTGCTGGGAATCATGTATACGGTGCCACGGTCAAAGGCAGTTATTATCAAAATGATTAAAGAGAAATTTGCCCCCCAAATCGGATATCTCCTAGATAACTTGAAAGATTTTCAGCAGGGCAATTACCTAATAGAACTGCTGTCAAACTGTTTCCCACGAAAGCACGTTGAGAGGCCTGGGGTAGTTTTACCTCCCATTATGTGGTCTCAAGAACTGAAGAAAAACGACGCTTTTTTCGGCAGCTTGGAATATCCTTTCCGTGGTAAACATGGCGATGCGCAAGTAACAAACTTTGTTTATAAGATGTTTGGCTCGCAGTTGGAGAATATGCTCCAAGTGGACAATATAAGCTATGGTACCAACAGTGGAAATTCGAATGGCGCAAAGAGGTTTAGACAACAAAAAGACTCAAATGGAAAGGAATACTGTTACGTGCAAGCAATAAGTGACTGTATATACATCTGGGACGGTGACGGATTGTTTTTAGAGCTCAATCGGCGGTTCGTCGATGTGATCAAAACTTTAAAAGGCTGTATTAGAATGAACATTAGGAACACCAGTTGTCTCAAATCACCCAACAAAACATGGCTGGGAATGTTCTTAAAAGTGAAATGGTTCCAAGTGCAATCTGAAAACAAGGGAGCCTGCGAGCATTTTTTCCAAAACGTTACCAACCATCGTAAGATCAGTGAAGTACAGACGTTTTTACTGATAAACCACGTCGAGGAAGAAGTTTCACAGGAGCCAGAAATTGAACAATCTATGGAAGAGTTACCCACGCCAACAGAGAAACCATCGCATTCCAATCAAGAGTTGTCACGTAAGGCACAAAGTGAGAAAAGTCAATTGGCGACTCCTGACCATTCTGATGCCAAAATCCATTCGGATGAGTGGGAAATTAGTCTTTCATCTGATTTTCAAGGGACGGCGATACCACGGGAAGAAGTTGGGACAGCCGAAAAACAACAGAGTACGCCCGAAAACACCGAAGAACACGTATCACCATTAGCCGCCGACCTCCAGCAGCATGACGAACAGTCCCCGCTGGTGTTGGCTCAAAAAAGAAGGATGGTTAGGGAAACCAGTAAAACGCTAGAGCTATTGAGGAAAGAATTTGCTCAAGGAAATGGTCAGAAGGAGACCGCCATCCAGGAGATTGGGAGACATCCAGTAGTTGAGAGGTCGCCATCTTTGATCATCACGAAATTTGAAAGCAAACACGAGGAAAAACCTAAAGTACAGCAGGGCGTCAAAATCACAGAGACATTTCAACCTCAAGAACCTGTGAGAAAAACCTCCGCGCCTAAAGGCGCAAAGTCAATTGGGAAAAAAGACATCAGCGTCTTAGATACCATCTTTGGCACGCCACCTTTGCATAAAAGAACTAAGAGACAACGGGAACTCAAGAATTTTAAACCAGTGATCAACGTTCCTTCACAAGATGTACCCAAGATACAGACTAGAAACCAAAGGAAAATGAATAAACAGCAACAACAACAGCTGGCGGCTAAAAAAATTTCGGAGTCTCCATCGCGTGAAACTCCAAACCCCAAAAGAACCAAAGGAAACAAGGTTGGACCTAGTTCAAATGGCAAAGGGTTCGTCGAGCCTAACGATACCCCAGTCAGCACAGACAAGAAAAGAGAACGGGACATGGAACCCCCTGCAAATCCACCTTGCAAAAAACTCAAGCCTTTGGAGCCTCCTGCAGGATCAACTATTGCAGCGGAAGTAGTTACTAGCGCCGCCTCTCAAGTCCAAGACAAATCTTCCATCGAAAAGAGCAATACTAGCCTCGATTCAGCGACTGTCGTGGACCCCATGTTTAACTTGGCTCCCTTTGGCTTGGATACTAACAACGCGTTCACAGACAAGCTACAGGAACAAATATTCAGCTCGATTAGCCTTTTCTCCAATGAATTGCTCAGAAAGATGACCATCATCAATAAGGAATTGAATAACAAGATAGTCAGAGAGCTCTCTGAGAAATATCAAAATTTGTTTCAGGAACTACAAAAGAGCTTCCACAACGACACAGAGGACATGCTTCGCTTTGTCGGTGAAATAAAGGACATGTTGAATTTACCTGAAGAAAAGCTTGTTGAAGCCATCAGGAGCAGAGAGTTTGGTGGCAAGCGATAAAGATTCTACTTCCCAATTATTCTATGAATTTACCCTACCACATTCGTTCAAAAAGACCACGCAAACTTTTTTTTTTTTCAATTTTTTTTTTTCACTTTCTCATCGTCGTCGCTCGTCCCAAGCAGTTCAGCACTGAAAAAAAATTTCATCTGCTCAGAGTACAAAACTCATTTCAAGCAAGTCTTTTTGCTCTTCTGTTTTTATTTTATTCTCAACACCTCCTTCCAGTTCCAAAGCACAGTCAGACAAACATGGATACGAAAACCCCAGTTACTCTAGCTAAGGTCATCAAGGTTCTAGGACGTACCGGTTCCCGTGGTGGTGTCACTCAGGTTCGTGTCGAGTTCCTAGATGACACTTCCCGTACCATTGTCAGAAACGTGAAGGGTCCAGTTAGAGAGAACGACATTTTGGTTCTGATGGAGTCTGAGCGTGAGGCTCGTCGTTTGCGTTAAGACGGAAAAAATAAGATTAGTCTTTTTTTTCTATCTTAATTCATTCACTTATAATATAACAAAAAACAAAAACAAATTACGTACGTGGACTGTTGGAATGGTTGGAGGGCAATTTGGGGGGTTATGTTCAATTGATCGAGGGGCATGATGTGAATGTTTTCACAGTATAATGACATGGATCTCAGTTGAAAGCACTGATAAGCGGTTGGACTCGCGTGATACTGTCTTCATGGGTCCATTTCAAGAAGCAAATTGAATGATAGAAGTCACTTAATTTTGATGGTTTCGGAAGTGGAGTATACGCCATGAGCGGTAGGAGGCAACTGCGGAGAATTTCAAGTGTTCAATGACACCTGAGATTAATTTATTGCGTAAAACAAGTGTCGTGCATTTATGTTTGATTGCATTGCCCTTTCTCATTGCCATTTCAGTTGTCTTATAGCTATATATTATAGTTAGTATAATCTTACAGTCCATTACTTTTACACAAGGTGCCATCTTTTCCGTGACTGTCGATCTAGTGCAAGGCGTGCAGTGTTGGGATGTTACCACTCAATCTGTCCACCATTTTTGAAAAATTGAATATTTCATTTTGCGTCGGTTGACAATTTCCCGGTAAATAAATCGGTGACGGAGATTAAGTGCTCGGACAGCGGTATGTCCCGTTGTCCGACAAAGGTAAGACGGTTTAAAGAACGATAGTATCTTGCCATAATATTCATATGGTGCGATTTGCTGTTATTAGTTTCGAAATCATAGTATAATGTGAAAAGATTTTAGTCTACTTTATTATGCTTATAAGTTAGGTTTAGCTGAACTTTTATCAGATACACAGCGGTATTCTAGCTTTTATTTCTTCTTTCCAGTTAGTATTTAGTAATGTTCAAGGTCTCCATGAATTTATATGTTGCAGTTTAAATTATAAGATAGAGAATCGAATGATGTCGAGTCTTATTTTTCATTTGGCATTTCTCTGACCCTATATATTACTCGCATTATTATCAAAACAGTTAAATCGAATAATTATGTTACCAGCGGTTAGATTTAAAGGTTTGTTTGGCGGGACACTGTCGTAGTGGCACCGTCACTCTTGAATTACTCACATAACTCAACTAAAAATTTTATGATTTCATTAGAAAAAGATTACAATGGATCTATAAAATTTCACCTAAATAAAGAAGGGACCTTTTAGGCAGGAAGATTCTGTCAAAACAACAACAACATTAACCTCAAAAATTGGTATTAGATCTTCTTGCTGGGATTTTTTGACTTTTCGAGGCCTTCACTTTTTATTTTAGTTGAAGACGTACTTTTTTAATTTATGAATAAAAGATTGCGGCGTGCTTCAAATGTTCATTAAAAATGCCACCAATTCGTATGCCATTTTCGCTATAGTATAGAAAATGAAAAAGAAAGATACAATTAGCGCGATTAGTTGAAGCATCATACTGAAGTCCTCAAACAAAAAATTGGAATACCCGATAAAGATTTTAGTACATAATCTACCTAATATTCCTACATGGGGTCTAATTGTTCTTCTTAATTAATTTGGGATCAAATTCAAGCCGCATCTTCCATTGTAATACATCTTATTACAGTTCATTACCCGTCAATAGTGACGTAACCCAACCACGATGCCCTAAATATTTAAAATCCATTTACTTTGTAGTAGCGATGAAATAAACTGAAATATAATTGAAATAATATATTTAGAGATTGGGATATTTCATTTTATTCTGCTTGATGGGACTAACATCAGTTCATGCATCCGGTGATGATAAACTCGAGCGATGTTCCCAAAGACGATCGAGCAAAGAACAAACACCGCCCAAGCGATCCAAATACACGGTAGCAGACATTGAAAAGCTTTGTACACCTTCGATAGCTCAGGCGAATGGGAGTGAGAACGATGAGGACCTCCCGATGCTTGATATGGATGATGAAAGTGTGGAGCTGGTTTCCAACTACCTTTCAGATCGTCGAACCTCCCAGTCTGCAGAAACTAAGGCACCATTGCATCGTTCTAGGGAGCAGATTGATTCTAGTTTCCCCATGATGGTACCGACGAGGCTAAAGACGGTGTTTGTGGTGGATACAAATTTTGTCATTTCTCATCTAAGCACTCTGGAAGCGTTAAGGCTGTTAGAACCCCAATTCCACCATCAAATCGTAATCCCTAGTACCGTCATACAGGAGTTAGATGGGCTGAAAATGTCATCCAATAAAGTGTCTGTGAGAGATGAACATGGCGGGAACAGACAAGTGGCCCATTTGGCAAGGTGCGCTAACGACTGGATTTATAGGAATTTGGCCAATCTGGATTCTGGCTTAATGGGGCAGAAACTGCGTCAGACGCTTGACGCTACATGTATTAAGGACGATGCAATTCTAGACTGTTGTCTTTATTTCAAAGAGAAGTTGGAATGCTTTGTTGTGTTGATGTCCAACGATAAAAACCTGTGTTTAAAGGCATTGACAGAGCAAGTGCTCACCGTATCATTTAGAAAGGGAATGTCCGCCGAATTGATTGCCACGAAAGCTTACGAGGAGAACTTTGTAAGGTTTGGAACTGACGGTGCAGAGCACCAAAAAACATGGGTGAATCCGCACTTTGTCTCGCAATTTCACGAATTAATGACGCTGATTTATAACGAAGTGCATGACACTGTAGTTGAAGCAGTGGACCACAAGATGAAGCAGGAATATGGGGAAGAAATCTACCTTGTTGAATACGACAAGGAAGAGCTAGTTACTCTCAGGGAAGTTTGCCGATATATTGTTCAATTTTGGGTATCTGTTTTTGGACAGTGTTTCCAGCAATCTAAAGTTAAGAAAAACGATTGGAAAAATTTACCATCTTATTTAACGGAAGTTCCCACGACAGCTAGCGAACTGGCAACTTTTGTGAAGTTTTGGGCAGAAATTTTGAATCACCTTTTTGAAAACCGTAGTGACCAGGATGTTGGACGGTTAGATTTACTGAATCATCGATGGATGGACTTTGTCATGCAAGTTAGCTAGCATCATCGACTTTTTGTAATTTTAACCTTCCCGAATTTTTGCCTTTTACTTGGAGAATCGCTAGTGGCACGTCTGGGACTGGGATTGCCTGGTTTTAATACCTTTGACTGAGCTTGATCTTGTTTGAGCAAGGGTGCGAGATTCGTTGCGCTCAATTGACTTCCTCTTTGCCTCTTTCGAGGGGATCTTGAAGGAGATCTTGTGTAGTTTCGAAAGTGTGGTCTTAACATTGCGAGCGACTCAGCTGCTCTCATGGGATCATTCGAATCTTCCAAGCAAGATTGAAGCTCTAAAGGAGGTGCGTATTTTTCCAGAGACCTGGAATTATAAGATCCTGGAGGTGCCCACCTTGATATTGCTTTGTCGCCACCAAGTTCCTGAACGTTTTCTCGAAGGTATTCGACGGCCTTGTCCTTGCATTCTATAAGGGAATATAAATCATCAGCGATCCCTTGGAGCAAACACGTTTTTTGTAAAACATATTTCAACACCTTCTGGTACATATTGGCGGATACCATTGTGCTCAAACTAACCGATCGGGCCCTTAAGGTGACTTGTAAAGAAGACATTGGCACTGAAAACCATACGCCCTCTGCATCTCTATGGAAGCTCAACGCTTTTGAAAGTCTTGAAAGAATACCTTTTTTAATCTGTGTTATGGATTCATCCAAAAACCCTTGCTTCCTACACTGCTCTTCCACATCAGAAATGGCGACCAGGAATGGATCGTTATGGAGAGGAACAAAGTAGAGTTCTAGCCCGGACTCATCAGAGCCCTCGCAGTTCACAAAGACCCTCTCATCATCAATGGTACCAACAGCCCACTCACTAAAGCTGTCGTGCTTTAATGGTACGCCAATTTCTTTCTCCATGGAGCTCATCGATTTTTACCCATTTGTTTGAACGTAAATCAATAAATAACAGTAACGAACATAAGTAAATGATTATGTATGCAAGAAGTGATATAACTTATAAAATCTTTTCATTCCTTCTCACTCTGACTTTTCAGTTTTCTCATCTTCCAGTTGAGACTTTTCAGTCATTTCGAAGGATTCTTTGCCCACGAATTGTGGTTTCTCATCCTCTTCAATGACTAGAGCTCTCAGTTTCTCCTTTGCAGTCACTCTAACTTCATCCACAGCATTGTGAGCCATGTTCATCACTGGCCCCCAAAGACCGAACCTATGGATGAAAAAGAATCCAACACCCATCATTAACGCTAGTGTGACGAATAATGGATTGCGCAGAACCATCATAAATTCGTTCCAGCCGAGGACGACAATCAAAGCGTAAATCCATAAGGGGATCGATGTGGTGGTCTTGATGATCGACCTTTTAGAGTCTAGCACCGTCAAGTTGATTTGTCTTTTAAATTGCTGCAGCACTTTCTCCTTCTGCAGTTCGTTCAGGATATGCGCGAAATGGCGAGAGTGTTGAATGCCTAATTCATCCTCGTAGAAGTCATCCTCTTGGTTGTCACTGCCACTAAACTCAGGAACAATCTCCACATGATCAGAGGTGGCTGCGAATGACAACACATTCAGGACTTCAAGCGCGTGCTCCTTGGCCACACTGAAGGCTCGGTCGATTTCATCTTCGTTTTTCCACAAGCGGGGGGAATCGTTCTCATCGTACCTGAACTTGGCCTCAAATCTGTCTCTCAAGATACTCACGACGGTATCAGGTTTCAGATAGTCGTGCACCGTCACGTTGAGCACATGCCACGCCTTACAACGGATCTTTTTGTAAATAGCCCCATTTTGCTCCTCAGTGAGGCCAATCTGGAAATCGTAATGGCCGTCAGAAACCCCATATTTGGACAACGATAGCCGAATAGCGTTCTCAAATATCTCTAAAATCTTATCCCAAGTGTCTTCTTCAGGGTTCGACAAACAGTGCAGTGTCTGCTCTTTGAGCTTCAGTTTAATGGTCCTATTGGCGCGGGCAGTTGTGGTCATAATTTCATCTTCCTTCAATTGTTCCGTCTTTGCATCAATTGCTTCGTCGAAAGTTTGAACAATCTCCCCCACAGAACGTAGCAACTCCAACTGTTGGAAATAAGCCACCGCAACCAAATATTCTTCTCTAATGGAATTCCTCGAAGTCTCAACCCTCTCCGAGAAGGGAAGGTGGCTTTTGTTCTTGTCCAACACGTCAGTTTGTAATTTTTGCAACAAAATATCTGACAATTTATCTAAGGACCGTCTCACAGTCTTGGTAAATTCTATCCCCATCTTGGCAGCCAATTCACCTTTTGTCTCTAGGTACACTGCTTCTGCATACCGATATGCGCGTTCATCGTAATACGTTAAGCATTCTTCTCTTAGTGCTCTCAGAGCTTGACCCAAATTTTGCCTATCGTCAATTAGCGGATCAACTTTACTATTGTAATGTGAACTGAAAATAGCGAATGCCTCTTGAGCCACTTCGTCGGTCTTAAATCGTGCCACGAGAATCTGCTGCGTGGGCAGATCTAAATCTCTGTTATTCTCCACTTGCTCCCAACAATTCTCAGAGTACATGATCCATCCATCTAGAGGCAGATTATGGTGATACTGAGGTTTAAAAAAGTGGGGTTGTGCATCCTTAAGGGTAAAAGAGTCACCTAACCTTTTCACGCCTGCATGGAACTCATCAGCTTGCAAAAGCTTGTGAGCCAACCCTACAAACTCCAAGTCAAAAAAGTCGTAAAGCGAAGAATCCTCACACTCCGTGGGTTTATTCAACTCCGACCAGACTTTTTCCAATTCCGTCACCAACGACTCCTTCAAACTAGACAGTGGAGTAACTCCAACATGGTCTCTAATGACAAATAGCAACAACACTTTGTGACCATTTTGGTTCTTGCCAAACAACGATAAATTCACCTCAAACACAGTCTTCAGTAATGCCATGTTGTTTCCTTGATACAATCCGATCTGTTGTTCCCACATGTTTACGATCAAGACTTCAGACACAGATATGGCAAAAAGAGCCGCCTTGCGCTCAAAGTCTTGATCCTCACCCCTTTCAGCACCATCTGAGCCTTCCACATCTAGCACAAACAGATCTGGAGTTTCTCTCTCGCTTCCAGAAGTAGTGCTAACATTCCTCGTGTGCGCCAGCCAGATACCCTTGGTGGTCTGTTGCCTTTTCACCTGGGCATCCATGGTGTCAAAATTTGTATTGAACAGATAATTAAGTAGGGTTGACTTGCCACTAGACTGGGAACCAAATACAGAGATAACGTGGTAGCCCAACCCAACGTCACGATCGCCAATGCACCTGTTGAAATATGCCAAAGTATCTGGATGAAACTGCTTTCTCTCATCAATTAGCTGAATGGCAGCATCTTGTGCCCCCAAAGCTACCTCAATCGCCTCCATTTCGCCCTATTCTTTTGCCCCAGTTTGTGGTTCCTGTCTTCAAAAGTTCAATATTTTCTGTAGAAAAGCGAGTTCTTGTTGGTGCGCATTGCAAAAATCGACAACAACCAATACTAGTCAAAAATTGAAGCATTATACGACTTTCCCCAAGAACGGTTTACTATGAGCGCCACTGATGCAAAGATGCAGAAAACTTTGCAACGTTTCCAGAGCAAGATTGAGGCTGGTGACTTCTACGAAGCTCACCAGACTTTAAGAACAATTGCCAACCGCTACGTGAGATCCAAGTCTTATCAGGAGGCCATTGGCCTGATTTCTGAAGGCTCCCTGTCATTTTTAAAAGCTAACCAAGGTGGCTCAGGTACTGATTTGATTTTTTATCTCTTGGAAGTGTACGATCTGGCTGAAATACCTGTTAATGATACCTCGGTATCTAGATTGGTACAGTTGCTGGTTGCAGTGGACCCTCAAGAACCCAATCTGAAAGATGTGATTACAGGTATGAACAATTGGTCCATCAAATTTAGTGATTTCAAATTCGGAGACCCCTTTTTACACAATGTCATCGGTACCAAGTTTATCGAAGGTGGATACCCCTACGAGGCTGAAAGATATTTGATGCTGGGCACCCACGAGTCTCTGAGTAAATACATTACTTTAATATGGGACTGGTTTACGCAAGAAAGCGATGCTGCATGTGTAAGCGATTTTTTGAGCAGGTTAGTCTTCAACTATCTATTCATCTCGAACATAGCGTGGGCATACGAAGCGAAGGAGAAGTTTTTGCAATTGTTCATCGAAAAGTTTTCACCTCAAGTGAAAGTCATAGACAAGAACGGGTTTAAGCTTTTTTTCTTTGACCAATATGCCGATTTGAACTTTTTACAATTGCTGCTATTGACTTGCCAGACAAAGAACAAGGATCTCTTTTTCAATTTGAGAGAACATTACTCCGGATCGAGCCAAAAATACGCGAATGAACTGGAATTTTTGGGCCAAGAATATTTTGGCATCGTGGCCAAGAAACAATCTAATTTCCTCCAGGACATGATGGCTGGCATTCTAGGGGGTCCCGGTGGTCTCTGACCACTTAGAGACAAAAGAAATGAAGAGAGAAAAAATGTATATACGATGAAAGCACATTTTTATATGTCCTTGATTATGCTCGACCTATTCAGTGCCTCTAGCAGTTCTGGTCTTTTAGCCGAAAGTAGTTGTTGCTTTGCCTCTTCGTAGCTGAACCACTTCCTGCCACGCTTATCACTTTCAGGATAAGTCTCCACAAGTTCTGTGACGATCATCTCAAAGAAGTGAAACTCTGATCTGGGTGGATGTTGAATCACTTGGCCCTCAGATTCGGCAAACTTTTTCACATCTTTGTTCCACTTCTTTGGAGGTCTCATATCTTCAATGGTACCCAACTCACGAACGACCTCACCTACACAACCGCCTTCCTCCCACGTCTCGCGTCTGGCAGCACTCTCGTAGTCAGGTTCATCCTTCTCCACACCACCTTTTGGAAAGATCCAACGGTCTTTCCTAGCAGCAGAGGAAATCATCAGCACCCGGTGCTTGTCTTTAGACAAGCAGACACATCCTGCAACAATTCTCGCTCCCGTTACGGCCGAATAAACTTGGTTTTGCCTGCCAGTACGGGCCACTTTGGTTCTTACAAACTCAGGATTTAAACTCATTTTTGCGAAATGCTTGCACAAGGCTAAGTTATCGTGTCTGTTAAGAAGACGCTCAAAAGCCACAGGCTGATCTCAGATGAGCTAATCCTGCCAGCTTTAGGTTTAAAGTCTGTTCAAAAGTATCAAGTTTTCTCAACAAATGTTAGAAAAACACTAACTTAGTCAAACTTTCACAAGGAAAAAAAAAGGGAGACAAAGATGGTCGAACATGGGCTGCCTCATAGCGTTTGAGATGTTTCGATGTGCATTGGGATTGTCATGCGCCATAATCCTTTATGAAAAAATAGATTCGCTGCAAGGGGTGGCAAGATCGCATAGAACGATTTAAAACGTGCTTCCTACAAACGATGGCGATTAGATGAAGTTATTTTTTAAATCATTGATTTAACATTTATTTTTTTGAAGTTAATGGTAATGACTCTCTGGGTTTGGGTAATTTATTTCTGAAATGTACAACACCCCACTGGTATATTTATTGACGCCTTCCACCATGATTCCACTACCAAACAAACTGAGCGTAAAAAAGTAAGAAAGGGGCGTGCCTTGCCTATAACAGAATTCTAGAACCTTTTACGGTACGCGCTCGATCCAGTGCTACGATTTTCAAACATAGATCCTGCCGAACTTAATTTATTGAAATTTAGCTGGAGTCAAGAATTGACTTTTTTGGGACATTGATCCATCCGTTATGCACAGACTAATTTTTCAACAAAGTCACGTGAGATAAAAGGAAACATCATAGATTGATGAAAGGCCCTCACTTCTCTCAAAGTATTTCTTTTCATTGTTACCTATATCATATGACAAACTTGAGTAAGCTAGAAAATAACGACTTCTTCTCTACCCACAAGGTCTCCGAAGCACTCCGTCAGATCGATTTTGGGCATTATAGCCTGCAAGTTTTTCATCCTGAACAAGTTATTTCCCTCTGCGGCACCGAACTTTGAAATGTCCACTTTTTCACAATTGGGTAATTCATTAAAACTTGTAAAGGAAACCGGCCTTAGGATTTGTCGAATTGCTTCTTCAGCGGCTAGGGAAGATTTGGACGGTACTTGATTTTTCCGTACGACCTCGCTCGTTGAATCGAATACATTCAACACATGATATTTTATTTGTTTCTCAAATTCCGCCATTGCACGGGTACCTATAAAGGAGAGTATTTTCAAATTAGGCAAGTAGAGTCCTTCAATTACGACCGTTAAATTACCCTTTAGAATTAATGGTTTTAATTCAAGTGTTTCTAACGAATCCAAGTTGATTTTAAGCGGAGGTACCTTATATCGGGAATTCCCAGTTAATTCATCGTAGTTTGTTCCGCCGGCTATCCAATTCTCGATTCTACCTTTTTTGACATGTTTTGGAAATAAATATATCAAATACAATGCGGAACTCTTGGATTCTTTTACAATCATATCTGCAAGGAGTTCTATGGTATGTTTTATCATTCGACCATCAGCAAAATGAGAAGAATTCAAGGAATCAGGAATAAAAAAAGATTGTCCTGAGAATTCTTTTATTTGGGGAAAATTCCATTGTGCGAAGGAATAAATCTCAAATGCGTCCCTCAAGCTGATACCTTTGTTTTTCATATTTAGGAGTCTCTCAAACGATAAGTTTATTCTGTTGAAACGTCTTTCAGATGTGCTTGGGTCCACCAAATCGATGCTAATCAAACTGGGGAAGTTAAATTGAAAGTCAAAGAGACGTTGGAATAACTGCGACTGATCGTCGATAAAACTTTGAACAAAACAGTCCAGCATAGCATAATGCATTTCCAAATGAGCGACGTTAGGAACGGATACGGGCAAGATGCCCGGATACTCGCATAACCTCTTCAAAAACGGACAGTCCAAGAAACCCAGTATCTTTTTCCCCGTGCAAATTAACGTTTCTTTGGTGAAATCTAACAACAGATGCTTTGGTGGCACATCTTTTGCCTTAGCTTCTTCCGCAATTGCCGAGACAAAATTTCCTATCTGTCCACACTCTAGTGAGAATAAAGAATCACAGCAAAATATTACATCAGTGCAGTGTTCCAAACAAGTTTCCAACACACCCACTTTGGAATCATTATCGATGATGAGTACAACTCTTTTATCAGGTGACCCTTTTAAGGCCTCAGGCAATGTGCATTTCTCATTGAGTAGAACAAAATTGGAATCAGAGATAAGGGCGCTTGCGCATCTGGATACTCGCAAGAGCTCATCCTTGCTTTGAGTTCCAGTTAAGTCAAGCAGCATCATCGTATCCTTGAAATTTGAGAGTGCAGAAGAATGAGACGTTCCATTGAGTGCATTCATCGTTTGAATGATGTCCAACAGAGAAGTGGCCCCTGAAATCTCCTCGAGGTATTTGAAAATCTTATTGAATAATTCAGGTGGCCAGTCAAGAGCTTGAGAGTAGGTCAACTTCTCTTTAATTTTCTTTTCGACGCCCATTACTCTTCTAATATTTTGAAGGCTGGGGAAAAAAGATACTAGACTAAGCCTGGGGGCAGATTGTTGCTTCTCGGGAAATAATTTTACGAAAGAGCGTTTGAACATAATCGGTAGAGAACGAGAGAGTTAGATTTAGTCTCTGAATGGAATTATGATATATGAAGTGATTGTTTAATATCAAAAAGGATACAAAAGTTAGGGATTACCGAGGGATAGATAAGGTCGGGGAAAAAAGGTATTACAGTTTCTCGAACACTCCGAATGTATCAGCTAAAACAGTAGCCCACACTGTTCAAGCTTTGGATTCTAGAACAGAGCACTTTTCCCCTAAAAATTTTATTACTCGTCTTTGCAGAATTCGCCAGGCAAGTCATCTTTTAAAGCGGTGACACGAATTTATCCTCTGGAGTTACTGGCGTTAAATAATGTGTTCTTCTCAAATTTCATGGTACGACTTTAATTTTTTTTTTTTTTTTTTCAATTGGTGGTGAAAATAAAGCTAGGTGTATTATGAGCAGTCGAGAAGCTCAATCTTTGAGTATTATTAAAAAACTTCAACGCTCATTCAAAACAGTGAGCGATTTGTATCGCCTTCTACCTTTGAGACTTGGCTAAAAGGGTAATTATTAGGGCGAATTGCGAATTTGTTTTACAGGTGGTCAAGCGAGTTTTTCCAACATGGGAATGCGCAATCACATAACCACACTGGATACAACGGAGGAAATATATGCGTTAGATAACCGGTTTAATATAGTACTGTCTTTGCACGGCCTACGTCGTCTCCAGAAGATTTGCACTGCTCCGCATTTTTTAGAGCATCCAATTTATTCCAAGCTTCCCACAGC